>JAMXBB010000006.1:106919780-107020994 GCA_024138015.1 Lumnitzera littorea | reverse complement strand
TTTATCAAAGTTGTTGCTTATTACAAACCTAAGCGAAATCAGTTTCATGGTTTGGGGTGTAGTACATGCAGTTTACCTTTTATATATATATATATATATATATTTCTTTCAATTGTGGTGAGTGTTAATACCGGGGACGTAACCCTTTTCCTCTTTAAACATAGTTTTTCAATAAGCAACAACTTTGATAAAAAGGTACGTCTGGTGGAAAGCTCAATCCAGACAGACTTTTACTTCGTTCAACTTCGAAAAACCAAACACCAAACCATACCATTTAAAAATCTTCCCAAATCTCTTAATTCTCACTCACACACACACACACACACACACACAGAGTCCTTAGTATTATTTACATGCCTCCCCTCCAACCTTAGGATATATCATATAACACATATGATCTTGTTCATCATAAGTTTCGTAATTCGTTTCGAATGGGCGTAATCGAGTTCGACAGCACAGCACAGTACAAGAAGAACAGTAGCAGTAGCAGTAGCAATAGCAGTGAGGAGATGAATAGACTCGGCGAAGTGAAAAATTGGGAAGTTGGGTGGTTTTGGATGTTGTTAGTGAGTGTAACGGGTGGATTGATATTGGGATGGTGGGAGTATGAATACCATCCGAACTATAGGCAGCTGTGGATGGTGCCCTTTGGTCTCATTCTTCTTATAACACCGCTGGTCGCGTGGCTCTCTCTTGCAGTTTCTGATTTGTGCAGCCTCAATCAGGACGAGGACGAGGAAAAGGATGAGGGAGAGGTGGACAAGAAGAAGAAGGATCCATCGTTGCTCATACATGTTTGATGTATGATCCATGGAAGGTGAGAAGATTGAGGCCCATCAAATGAAATGAAATTAATATTTTCCTTTTTTTTTTTCTTTTTTACTTTTTGCGCAGTCTGTATTTCTATCAATCATAAATTTATATGTATATATTAGGGAAAAAAAAAAAAAATCGTTCCGCATTAGATAAGGAAGTTTAGTTCGTGATTGATAGGATATGATTGTGAATTCTATGTAAAAACCTTACCAGTTAACAACTTAAAAAGGGCTTCTACTGGGGATGTATTTTCTCTCTCTCTCTTTCTCTTTCTCCCCTTTTTTTTCAAATTTTTTTAATGCCTTTTTTTCTTCATCAAGTTGCATGCAGAGATTTCATGGTCCTATACTCTTATCCTATTTATTTTTATATTTTAAAATTTAAATTATTAAATTTATAATTTATTTAATAATTTAGATTTAAAAGAATATAAATTAATGATGAGATGAATAGTAATATGGACTATATAAAAAATAAAAATAAAATTACAAAAAAATCCAATTAATATGATTATTATTTGGCTTGTTTTTTTTTTTTTTTATATGTGGTTATTATTTGGGTGATTCAGAATATATTAAATGATAATTTAGATAAAAAAAAAATATATCTGCTTGACTAATTGGTTTTATTTGATTGATGTGGTTAAAATGCATTCAATTAGAGTATAATATTTACTATAATACAATGTGCGTGTTAAAATTTTCATACTGCTATAATATAATTGCGTGTCATAGACCTTTAGGAAAAAGTGAATAAACCCAACGTCCAATCCTATTGAGAAAAGATTCACTGACTAATACATGCAATGCAATGCAATGCGTCATAAACGAGGAAAAATTTTATGAATGGGAGAGAGAGCAGGATGACTAGAAATAAATAAGTCAAACAATGTTGCCTTCCCCAGTTCAGTTCTTGTTTTGTAATGCAGCAGGCCATTACTGTGCATGGGTCCATTCCCTTTTTAGGTTAATATTGGCCATACCATTTTTGCTTTCCAGTTTTCAACGAAGGAAAGGATGCAATCAGAGTATTTTGGTAAGAGCCCAAAATCATATGATATCACACCAACGGCAATAATTTATCTAGGAAACTGTTGACGTTTATCAGAAACTTAGTAATAAAATCAGATAATACTATAATTCACTTGTTGTACTGGTAATATTGAATTTTTTTTTTCTACTAAAAAATTGATTATTATTTTCACTTTTATTTATACATTTTTTTTTAATATTGTGAACTCCTTTATTTTTTTTCACAAAAGCATGTTTAAGTTAGGGTTTTAAAAGATTTCTTAAGATGTCTCGTTGGCTTTTTTTTTTTTTAAGGGATTTTTACTTATGAAAATCATTTCTAAGTTAGCTTATCTATTATTGGAATTTATGAAGATGAGCTCCTTATACGAGGATGGATATTTATTCGAGTTCAATCTAAGTTTGATTTGACAACAATTGAAATGAGCTTATCTTGAATTATTCAAATGGTGTATTAAGTCAAATTCGAGCTTTATATTGTTTAATTTAACTACCTCTTAAAAGCCTTATCGAGCTTAACATGTTAGTCAAGTTTAATTGAGTTTAGATAATTTTATTTAGAATAGTTATTTATCAAAACTATTGTAGTCCAAAAGTATAAATACTAATCTTTTAATACAATAAATTAAGTTTGTATCTCTTTTCTCTCAAATTATATAATTTAATGTTGTTAGCAAAAAAAAATTAAAATTAAAATTGTTATTCCTTTAGGTAATCAAGAACAAACTGAACTGAATAAAACTCGTGCAAAATTAAGTTTAATTAAATTTAAATCGAACTCAACCTTTTGTAACTTCGATTTGAACTCGAATTCAAACATAGAATCTCAACTCAATTCTTTACGTGGTATTAAATGAAATATATTGCTCATTGTTGGAGTGGCCATTGGCAATACAATTGCATAATTTCTTTTCCGCTGAAAAAACTCTGGTGTTGGTTGTTATTATTTCCCAATGTGCCTAAAAGGAAAATATTTATAAGTGTAAGGTACTTACTAAGAGTTAAAATGAAAAATTCATGTATCTTTCTATGCAATTCTTTGACCACATACTGTGATTTCCTCCTGCCTGAAAGGCCGTCTTTAATGACATGGATGATTTTTTTTCTTTTTTAACCCTTAGGATTTTCATACAATACCCCCTAATTTATATTTAATAAATAGACTAAGCCCATTTAAATTCGTGCTCAGATTTATGTTCAACTTATGAGCCTGTTTAATAAACAGTTCTCATAAAAATTTCATGGGTTCAACTCATAATCCTGTCTAACTTAAGATTTTAATAGTTTTGAAACTCTCTTTAAACTTTATCACACTATACAAAACCACGAGTCAATACCTTTAATTTTCAAATCTCTCTCTTCTCCTAATGTTTGTATTTTCTTGCACAAATCTTTTTTTCTCAAGTCAAAAATCTCAATTAAAGGTTTTATTCATTGATCTTAATTATATATTCTTTTTGCTACATCGTAATTTAAATAGGAAAAAAATTACAAACCAATATATACATTTTTTTTTCCTCAAGAGTTGGAGAAAAGGATCCTTAGAAAATGTATAGAATTATATGTGTGATAGGGTTACTATGACTACCCATTAAGAAATGTTCAAGATGTTAGACCCTACAATAACCAAGGACTTTTATTTATATTTTAGTTTGTTGTGTACGTTCAAGGATATATATGTTTTGTTAGGGAATTATGAAAAGTATGGATCGCATAAACTTTTAGATTTTCTATATTTAATAAAACTTTACTTCACAAAAATTTTTATTTGAATTGTAATTTTATATTTAGTATAAAGTTCTATGTCATTTGTATTTCTAGAATTTAAATATTGTTATTGCCCTTTTTCCTTTGGTATCTTTAAAAATTTTATAAATTTATTTATGACTTTTTAATTGATAAATGGTTCGATCCGAACATAAGATATGCTTATTAAACTGGTCAACTTATGGGTTTAAATTTTGTACATCGCTACTAAACAGGTGGTAGCATTAGGGCTTTTCCATACATAAACTTATTCAAATACAGAAACAAGACATAATATAGTAACACAAATTGCAATCTTATCTCCATGCCTTTATCCTAGAACATGTACCTAGTATACCTACCTTTAAGACTATATCCAAATTATTGAATAATAATAATAAATGTAGAATAATACTATATTTCTACCTTCTAAATTCTATCAAAATGGGAAAAAAAAAGACCATACTAGCCATAGCCCAATATAAGAACCCTCAAAGCATTTGCTATTTCATTTTTTCTATCTCTCTCATTTATATGTTTCTATTTTCCAACGCTTTTTGTCCTATTTCTTCCCTAATACTATCTATATTTTCACTATTATTTTCCATCTCTCTTGACTCATTTCTTTTCAATTATTAACCCTATTTTTAATGATCAAGAAAGGCATATACATCAACTTCTATCTGTAACTCCCTAGGACCTAATGAACGATTAAGCATCATAACTCATCACATGTCCCTACTACTCAAAAACATGCTAAGACCTTAAATCTACCAAAAATTAATCATAACTTGTTGACAATAATAATAAGATTACTTCTCCAAATTCCACAGGCTAAACAACTAACAGGTGAGTCATCTTCACAATAACTATACCCCTAAATAATATTTTCAACTTATATAAAAACAAAAACTAACAACAAGTCCAATCTACATGCTATCATTTAGCTCTACCAATTATTTATCAGTCCCTAATATAGAGTTATAAAGCCTCTCATACTTGATGTTTTAGTACTAGTCTCGATCACAATACAAGTAACAAACTTTATCTAAATACAAGTAGCTATAAAAATGAAAGAATAAGCCGAAGCCCAATACTTAATACATAAGCACATACGGATGCCAATTGACAAACCAAGTCATAAACATGTATATAATGTAAGCTCCATCAAGTATAAAAACAAACATTCAATTAATTATTTGGAATTTATGCCAACAACTAATAAAGTGGTACCAATGACGTTATCATACCATGATCTTTATCTATATACATAGATAGATATAGAATATAAGTTTTCCTTTTAAAGTCCTTTACATCAAGAGTCCAAAATCCTTAAAACCTATTTTTTTTTTTTTTAGTTGTGTCGTCTTATATACAAGTTCACTAGAAAAAACCTCATATATAATCAACAGTTGCCCCATAAAGATCTTCCTGGGCCCCTAAGACAAGCAAAGTAGGCATAATCAGTAAATGATTCAATTAGGCCAAATATAAATTAGTTTTATTAGCTTACTGTAATACCCCTTACATGCTTGGAAAGAGGAACTCTAATCATCGAGGCGCCTTTTGGTGTAGCGGCTCGGAATATGTCGAAACTCCGGAGTTAAGCGTGCTCATGCTGGAGCAATCCCAGGATGGGTGACCTCCTGGGAAGCAGTTGCACCATGGGACAAAACCGTGCGGCGTTTCATACCAAAGCGGACAATACCTCGGTAAAAAGAGTTCCGGCTGGTGGAATACTCTAATACCATTCTGTAACGACCCGGCCAAAACTCCTTCCATCGAGGTTTTGTCCCTTCGTGCAGCTGCTTCCCAGAAGGTCACCCATCCTGGGATTGCTCCAGCATGAGCACGCTTAACTTCGGAGTTTCGACGTACTCCGAGCCGCTACACCAAAAGGCTCCTCGATGATTAAAGTTCCTCTCTTCAAGCATGTAAGGGATATTACACTTACTACAGTCTTAGCAAGCATAAGCAAACAACTAGGCACCACTTGCTTGGAAAGCTGAATCTGAACCAATTACAAAGCACAAATCAACCATGAACCTAAATCTAACAACCTGACAATTGTAACGATAAACTTATCTTAATATTTCATTCTAATCAATCTAATTCAAACATCTTTCATAACCTAACCCGTTTTTGGATAACACTCCCTAAACTTTTATCTTATTCTAAAATTCTAAGAGTGATTATAGCTAAATAAGAGTGTAAATATTAATCCTTAGCTTATGAACAGAATCATTAAAATACTTAGAATGAGTATTTAGAGATTTAAGAAAGGAAGTATCAAAGAGAGTTTAATTTTTTGTAAAATATGCTTGTAAATAAGTTGTAATACTTAAGATGCTAAAAAATGGTTTTAGATTGGTCCTTACCAACCTTTTGTGGCAAAAAAATAGGGTATAACCAACCCTACAGTTCCATTGGAACCCACCCTACAATTCATAATAGGATAACAACAAAGTTTCGAATTCACTTAGTAAACCAACTCAAATCAATTTTTTTCTTTAATCCCACTTCAAATACACTTTGATTACTCATCAAACTATCAACATAACACACCTTTACACCATTAAACTATGAATTTTAGATCAAACACCAACTCTAAACCCCAATTCTACCAACAAGCTTCAAGAAACCAATTCTAAACTAAAGAATAAGAGAAAAGATGAAGAGCACTCACATGAAATATAAGAACACAAGCTAAGAATTCAAAAGTAAGATAAACTTGAAAGATTAAATTGAAAACTCAAGCACACAAATTCGAATTTCAAGAGATTAGCTAAGAAAATCTATTGAAATAGACGATTTTTAAGAAAATAAGTTAAGAAATGAAGTCTAACCCCTTTCCTTTCTTCACTTCTCTAAACCCCCTCAAAACCCTAGTTGTATAAGGTACTTAAACTTCTATACTCTCAAGGAAAATTCGTGCAAAATTGATCTTGAGGTAAGACTAAGTCTAGAGTGGCTATTGAGTATGAGGGCTTTGGAATGGGATAATGGCAGTTGATATGAGTATAGTTAAAATAGTTTTGTAGCTCAAATGACCCTTATGCCTTTACTTTTAATGTATTTTCTTTTGAATTTTCTTGGCATATGTGTGTTTTGGATGTAAAATGTTTTATATTTTAAAGTTTCTATTGTTGCTATTGCTCATCGACTTATTGCATCTTGCTTCATTGAGATTATTTTTTAAATAGTGCCTTTTAAAAAAATAATTGAAAATGAATCCTCATTAATACTGAACTGCTTTCTGGAACATGTTTAGTAGAGAAGGCTTTGAAAATGCAATCTAAAGTTAGCCTCACAAATGATTTATATATTATATTTTGACCAGCAATCTAGGCTTTAGAGGAGAAATAAGGAACTGCCAAATATCACTTTTGTACAGACCGTGTTGCTTTCTAAATTGGTAGTGGTGTGCCTTCTTCATGCGATTTGAGCGTATAGGACGTTTGTGGAAACGCAAATGAGTGGTCGAAATTTTACCTTAAATTTTTTTTTTTTTTCCCGGTTAATACCTTAAAATTTTAATATTATAGAAACATAATTGGAAAAATTTACTAGTTCTGCCAGTTACTCCTACAAGTTCTAGGGTATTATAGGATTTGAAATTTGGAAAATCCTAGCAATCTACTTTGTACCCGTTTACCAAATATACCTATGAAACTTACGTCCCTTGAATAATTTAGATTTCCTGGAAGCACTTACTGGCTTCCCAGTAGCCACAAACCTGAATCAAATATGCTGCAACATGTGGTTTCCAGAACCCATTAAGTTTCTGGAGGAAGAAAAGAAGAAGAAGAAGAAGAAGAAACAAGTAGATTATGATAGGCAGACTTCTTTTTCATATTCCAAAAACCTCCTGCTTCATAGGATTTGTTTGAACTTTTGATATTGACCTCATGTTTCCTTTCCAAAGTTCATAATTTTATTATCGATAAATTACAGGCTTTGTAACAATACATTGATATCTAGGACGGGTTAAAAGCAGGCCATACACGACCATCTCCTACACCATTTTAATATAAATTACAATTACAATTCAATGTAAAAAGAATTAAAATGAGCACCACAATCTTCCTCCTCGGTTATTCGCTACTCTTATTTGCTCAATCAACAGATATTGATCTGTGGAAATGCCAGTAGCAGGATCGCGTTTTATTTCTAGCTGGAAGGTGCCTGAGGAGCAGAACTTCTTGATGTTGTAGACGGTGTCCAGGCGTAAATGAGCATTCCCAACACAAGGATAACGGCTCCAGCTACAAAGCCAGGCGGGAGAGAGGATGGAACACCAAGGTATGGTAGTGGCAATGTGAAGATATACACAGCTATAGGTACTGCAGACACAATAGTACATTAGTTGCAGTAATCCATAGCACAACAATAATCCTAGAACTTCTAATGCAAAATAAATTAAGTGCATATAGCTCTAAATTGAGTGGCTACACAACAGTAGGCTACTTGGCCTTTGATGATTCTTCTGAAAAATTAGAAGTTGTACCTGAAATTGTTGAGGTGAGACAGGACACCACGGCTGAGGAGATTTTCAGGAGATGAAGTAGAGCTATATTGAAACCCATATTCACTAGTACAAAGAGAAAAGGAAGCAAAGGCGCTCCATCACATCCTGGTGGTGCAAAATATGATTATGTCAGCCCACACTGATTCATTGAAAAGTAATTACCCGAGAATCGAAACCAATGTTCAGATAAACCAACCATTAATAATAGTTAATAAGAAGTTAATGCTACTTTCCAACTGTTGTTTCAATCAAGCAGCCATAATTTATCATATAGTTGATAAGTATGCTTTGATTAGAATTTTTTGGCAACCAAAGCAGCACTTCAGATGATTTACAAATGTATATAATGTTGACACCCTTAAGCTTCAATACTCAATTAAAGTGTCTTTGCAGTCACAGAATGATTCAGATGGTTTTCAGATAAATAATCATATTCAGTCTTTGACAATGCTAATTTCTTGAGGTGTGACATACTTGCTGCAAATGTCCAACCCTTTGCTCCATTCCTGCTTGTTAGTAATTCAGATGACTGTGAGAAAACTCTAAGATTGATGCCAAATAATGCAAATTCAACTCGATAGACAATCTAGATTTAAATTTCCATAGAACATGATAACAAGAGAAGATTGGCAGAAAAGATGATAGCAATTCCGTTGGCAACCAGTAAACTTCCCAGAAGAAGTCACGAACAAAATATCACATTCCTTGGAAGGTAAAAAAAGAGCAATTCAGATGGAACATGTTACCACTTGATAAAGCACCAAGGTTCAAAAAACAGGCTGCACCATCTCGAAGATAGTTCGGTAGCTGACCAAAGGGAATTCCCCATAGTTTTGAAAGGAAAGGAAGCAGAAGGAAAATAAATAATGCCTGTTGGAAACAAATATTTCCATCATATATATATATTATACGGCAGAGGTGGCACACCCTGAAATTGCAGAACAGATTTGAAATTTCGCTTTTCAAAGATAACTTACTTGGAAAGCAGATCCATAAGAATTGACGACGAAAAGATCCATTGAACCACCCTGAGAAAGATGTGTGGTCATCTCAGTAACATCAGCTTTAAGATAATGAAGAAAACAATAATATAAGATCAGGTATTCTCAAACTTAATATTTTATGGTAACTATCAGATAGAATTCGCGATTCTAATGTTCAAAACAACTCCTTTTCATCTAACCTTATGAAGTTTTCATTAGTTTAGGCACTCGATGTCAAAAAACTACAAAAGGACGATTCTTGACTCAACCTTTTTCTTTCAGGCTCTTCCCACTTTCTCCCTTCTTCAAAGAAGTGGAGGCTCTGCCAACTTGCTACATGACCCTACCTGCCCCTTATACTAGTTTCCCATGAAAAAACCCAAAAAAAAAAAACAAAAGAAAAAAAAAATCTGACCTTACCCAAAAAAAGCAATTCTCAAAAACAATGAACTTCCAAGAGCATGTCATATATAGACCTAGATGTGCATGACTGTGTTTTGACTCTTTTTATAGGATAACTTGAATCAAAAGAATCCAGCCATTATACAGCCTAACTGCAGCTCAAACTGCACCATAGTTGTGAAAAAATGTGTGTTGGCCAGTTCAGCATGATTAAGGTCATTGTAGTTGGGGGAGGGTTGGATGAAACAAGTGTTATGGATGATGGCAATTTTGTGTTTTAAGACCTACCTTCAACTGTTGAGCAGCATCCAAGAAAATTATTTCCTGCAAAGGTAAAAAGAGTCAATCATCACAGAACGGAAGGGAATGGAAACCTCTATATGCCTCAGATGACCTTTACAACCCAGAGTTTCACAAACCTTTAATACTGTATCAGCAGCTTGAAACAAAAAGGAAACTATCATCAGGAGACTCCAAAATATACCAGCTTCCTTCAATGAGCCCGCACTAGATCCACTGTAAAATCATATCAGATATGCTGTTAAAAGAGTGAGGATAGAGGCATCAGTGATCAGTTTGACAGGGAAATATAGTCAACTTGGAAAACCATGTCAACATAATACTTGAAAGTGAATACATAACCTTACTGTTGCTATCTTAAAACTAGGACAGGGTAATGATAAAATGCATTCATGGAAGAGATAAGTTACATTTCATCATTTCTTCATGTTTCATTCTGATAAATTTTCGACCTTTATCATCACATAGAGCCTGTTTTTAGCAGTTTGTCTGAAACCTGATGTACCAATTTTCTTTGGAATAAGGAAACAGAATAAAATTCATGCTCTAACGCAAGACTCCATAAATAACAGATCATTTCATTGCAACCACTTTCCCTTCCCCCTCTCCAAAATCCCGCAATGAAATCCATGTCAAGCTGTTAGTTTATGGAACCTTGTCCCCCTCCAGGAAAAAAACATCACCCTTAATCCTCTCCTCTTCAGAAAGGTTTTCTGAAAAGGATCAATAGATGTGGCTCAACTATCACTCATCCTTTGCCCCATTAAGATTATCGATACAGTCACCAGATTATTACAGTAATTCTAGATCTTTTACTTTTAGCAAATCATAAAGCTTCTCATCTGTGTTGATTCATTGCCACAGCCACTCTACAGTGATCTATTTATATTGTCACTAAGGCTATTGATTGAATGAAAGACGAATGTGTAGGTACCTTGCTACTGTTATAATAACACCAAGAGCCACAAGAAAGCATCCCAGCAATTGATTGATTTTATATCTCCTTCCAAGAAAAACAATGGATAGGAGAATTTGCCATACAAGAAACGTCTGCAAGAAATGGAAAAAGGCATTACTCTGTTAGCAAGAAAATTCTAAAATGTGCAAGCAAAGTACTTAATGTTCTCAACAAACTATCAATATGCAGGCACACACAAATTGCTAACATTTCCTCTTAGGCATTATCATTTGAAGTGATTTATTTTTGGATTCAAAGTGCTCAATTCTTTCACAAGGATATTGTCCTAATCAGACTGCCAAAAACCACTTTATCTGCCTCATGGATCTAAAAGAACAATCCTCTGTTTTCAGATTTAGACAGAAACCCAAGAACCAGCAGAAGTGCTTGTATGCCCAGCCTAATAAAATAAAACCACCTTGTCACGAAAATCCAATTAGAAGAAACCATGCAGCTTATTTGGTTAAAAATATGCATTAGGAGTCCAGCTGATCATACAAAGATGGGCTTCAGACATACCAGTATAATGCAATGCAATAAAGGATAAAGAATCAGAAAAAGCTCGTACCTGAGACAAAATGGGTATTGATGCCCCAGAAAGAATTGCTGGTTGAAGATGTGAGAGAGAGAGAGAAAGGGAAAAAAAAAAAAAAAAAAAGAGGCAAGATATTCAGCTTTTACTTCAGCATGTACTTAAGATGCAATCTTTTTATTGTAAGTGCAGAATGACATCATAATAGGTAAATCTATGCAAGTTTATGAGAATGCAGACAAGTGAACAGATAAATGCCAACAAAGAATTAAGCGGATGAGTAATACCTCCAGCTGCCATCCCGGTAGCAGCTGCCAGCGCCTCCAAGATGCCAACAGCAATGAATGGAGCTTTTGGTGTTGAAAGCATCTCATCTGTGACAATTCCCGCATGATGCCGTAGATACAATATGGAGAAGTATACAGCTACATACCTGTAGACATTTTTTTTGCAAGTTACATCAATCATACTAATGTAACAGAAGATCAAGACAGATATGAAAGAAATGAATGAGTACATAGAATAATTTGGTAGTAGTCAACAATCTCTAGTTTCCAATTAAGATATAACATCAGAAAGATATTTTGCTAATGGAAGAACAACAAAGATAGGGACTAGGTATAAGCTTTGCATTTTCTCTATTTGAATGAAACTACATTTCAACACCAATAAGAGCAAATGATGCAGTATTAGTAAAAGGGTGAGTAGCATGGTGAAATTTCCATCTTTACAAGAGAAATGTCACTCAATCTGAAACCAGTTCTCCAATATAGCATAGCACTATAGTTAAATGAAATCAGTGATGTCAAGTGTACACTTTTCTCCAATGATGAAAGAGAAATGACAAAAAGCTACTTCGTTTGGTTTATCATATCAGCCTCATTGTAACGGTTGGAGTGATACGTCAGAATGTGGAACTTTTTTTTTTTTCCCTAAAAATGAAAATTTGTAACTTCATGAGTTTGCTCTATTAACAAGTGAATTTGCATGAAGAAAAGGTCTTATTATGCTTAGTGTTTGAAAATATTTGACATTTTGTGCCAGAGAATTTAAATGAGATTAATCTAGCAAGATAGGAGTTGTAAGAATAAATGTTTATAAGACCATGATTTATATGTACCACTTACATTTTTTCCTGTACTACATAAAAAGTTGTTCATGGTGACCATAAATTACCAATCATTAAGTTTATAATTCAAGTTATTTCACATGCTTATATTTTATTTTTTATTTTTTTGGTGAAAATAAGATCGGCATTAACAAAAGAGAGATAGTAACAAAGTTACAAAATGCAAAGATCATCCTCTGCCCAACATGATCAAAGAGCTGCTTGCTCCTAATAGTTTTCAGAGACCCAGTCTCTTTAAACATTCATGGTTTATGTTAAATATATCAATTATAGTAAATAGGAAAAAAGTGGGTGGGATTTTGGACCACCTATCTCTAGCTAGACCTTCCATTAAAGGAGTATGACATAAAATAAAGCCGTTTAAACACAAAAAAAGGGGACCGCATGTAGGACCACTTTCCTAGACATGTATTCCTATTAGAGGGATGGAAATAGGTGTTTCACTCCCCTATATATTTTCCTAAATTTTAATGAGTAATTAACTCTTTATTTGTATTATAAAAGTATACTTTATTCCTTGTATCTCACAATACTTCTAACGTTGACCCTTCCAAGGCCATCCCATGAATAAAAGGTTTCTTATTAGCTCAAAATATAGACACCTTTATTTTAATCTATGTAACAAAAAAAGTAGCTAAGTCGGTTATTATATATTTATTGATCTACTAACATATAATATTTGATATCTTCATATAAAATTATTTTACAAAAAGGGACTATACATGGTGTTGATAGAATAGTTTGAACTTTAGCCCACTAGGCTCATCGCCTAACTCGACTTATTAGTTATTGGCTCCATTATACTCTGACCGACCTTTAGCTCAAGCCAACTAGACGAACTATCCCGTCACAATTGTCATGTAACGGCTAGAAAACAAAAGATACAGTGTAAAGCCCAATTCTTTCAATACTCTATCGGTAGAATTCTATAAACGACACATACTCTATTGGTAGAATTCTACAAACGACATATAGGTTCTTTTTTCTTATACACAGAAAAATAGAACCATATTTTTATATTTATTTCTATACACAAACTTGACTCTCTCTCTCCCTAAGGTGCTGTAAAGCTCCCCAACAAAAATAATGATGATGGGGGAGAATCTGAGTATATGGTTAGGTGGAGCTTGTCTTGGCAACTTGAGAGGCGGCCTGTTTTTGTAATTATAAATCAGAGTAAGAGTTCGATTTGCACTTTTCTTTTCTATTGGGGTCCACCACTGAGCTTTGGGCCCAAAATATCTATAAATCTTTACCAATTGATTTTCCTTTTTGCCAATTGCTAATTAAATATTTAAAAGTGCACATTCCATCATCATTTCAAAACAATGATTTCTTTTTCTTCCCAATCTTCCTGAAGTAGCTCAGGAAAATATTAACAGTAACCAAACAAAAAAAAAAACCTGTGAAGATATCAAATAAAAAATAGAAAAAATTTCCAGTCTTTCCGTACATTTTTTTAAAAATATTGAATAGTGTTAAAAAGTTAAGAACTTTCATGATCCCATCTACAATTTTAACAAGACCAATTCAATCATCTATCCTACTATTAAGTTTTGTATCGATTAGATTGGATCATTGAAAACACAATTACTTTAATAAGTTGGATCTAATAAATACAAAATAAAATATGAGATGAAAGCTAGATTGATTCCATAAAATACATGAAAGGGACAGTGAAAAAAAATAAAAATAACTACGCATATTTCAACGAAATCCTATATAATAAAGTAATTAGTCACTAAATATAGACAATTTCATCTTCGTTTGTCATGTAACTAATGTCAACCTATGTGGAAGTTGGGCAGACTTGATTATGCCCATGACCCGACTTGATTTGCTAAAACCTAGCCCAATCATCTTATTGCTCGAATTCAACATTGGCTTTCTAGACGGCTTACCCATCCTTAAGGCCTCATAGCAGCCTTTAGACAAAAAAGATAAAGTTTTGAGACTCAATCAACCACCACACTCTTATAAATTTGGAGCATGTCAAATTCCACACTCCCACAATCCAAGTCATATGAACGTGTCAAGATATTGCTCATGCTCCCTTAATCCTCGATGGCCCTCCTCTATAAATAGTCATAAGCATCTACGCTTTATTGAGTTAAGTATTAGGGTAACCATGCCTAATAATACTCAATATCTCTCACTATGCTTTTTTTTAGGCTCACTATTCAAGTGCGAAGTTCAAATCCAATCTACTCTATAGGCCAAATCCTATCGACGACAATACTAATGTTATAATTTTTTAAGTTTTGTTTTTATCTTCTCATCTCTTAATGATGTTTATTAATAAGCATTTATTTAAGTATTAGACCAACATAACAATAGAATAACAGGGAATTTTATTTTATTTTATTTTTTTAAAAAAGCAATAGATAACATTGACGTCAGCTAAGTAATCGGAGGAGCTATGTAAAATATAAAATTCTTATATCCAAAACCAGCAGAAGATTCTCTATTTTATATATCCAAAACCGGAGGAACTTTTGACTAAAGAAAAAGAAAACCTTAGACCAAGAGAGTGACGTCGAATTATAAAACACTTCTTTTTTTTTTTTTTTCATCAACTAATTGGAACACTTGCGATGAATTAGTAAAATATTGAAAAGAAAAGGTCACAACGCAGCACATTGCAAACATTGGGACATTTGAGATAATAAATAACAAAGGACATAAAAAGAAGCTACGGGGAAATATAATGCTCTTCTAGGATACTTCGTATTCCTTGGTGAGTTTTCCTTATCTCTTTCTTTATTTATTTTTTCTTTTTTTCTTTTATCTAGTCAAGAAACATTCAACATAGATGTGGAGGCTAACTTTAACGGTTCGTTTGCTTGAAAGGTGAAGAAATAAAATAACTATTCCATTTTAACTTTCAATTACTTTATTTACTTGAAAATGAATAGAGAATATTAATTGGTACAAAGTTTTTTATTCTAGTTGGAATTTTTTATCCTCTTTGCAAAGGAATAAAAAGGTTCAAACAACATAACCATTATACCCTCGTTAATATTGTAATTAAAAAGTTTTTAATTATTTTCCAAAATAACTAAAATGGGGTAAAGTTACATTTTTAAGTATATTTCAAAGTAAATATTAGAATAAATATTTCTTGCAATTAAAATTTTCATAAAGTAAACAATAGAATAAAAATGTCTAAATTTATTTTTATTAATAAGCATTCTCAAAATATAAATTTTCTATACCCATCTATTCTATTCTAGAAAGTAGACAGATTATAAATATATATTTGAGTTTCGACATGCTTAGCACATCGACCTCACAAGTTTAATCAAAGTTAAATCAACTTAATCTAGAGTAGGATCAAGTTTTTTAAAAATCCGTGCCATAAATTAATTAGCTACTTCTGTGTTTGAAAGCGTTACGATTCTACTGCATGACATATTTGCAATGAGGTCTCGATGTTCATTGCGATTTTTTTTTTAAATATTAGTATTTATACCATTTGGTTACAACTATATTACCATTCATTATGAAGTTAAAAAAAAGAAAACTTTTTAAGTTTAAAAAGGCATTTAACAGTGAAACTTTCAACATTACTATATAACTTTAAAAAGAAATTTCTTTTCTTAATTTCTTAACAAGTACTTCTCTCAAACCCCATAATATACATGTTAACATACTCAATAAAAAGAAAAATTCGCATTTTTTTCGTATTTATTTTTTCTATTAAATGTGTTAATAATATTGAAAAAAACCAAAAGTTTTATTTGAAACTCTTAACAACTTTGGATATTCCTTAACAATGGCCTTAAAATAATTTTATATATATATACACGCTCTTCAGACAAAAACACAAGATCTTGTAATAATAAAATACACTAAAGTGAAAGGGATCATTGGAAGGGCCACCAAGTGCACCGTACGTCCAGCATGGGGTTCCAATAGTCATTAATTTCACCCAGCAAAAAGATTCGAAAGATGATTGGCACGCATTATTATGAGAACACAGTCATGAATCGGGCGGTTTTTACTTCTTCTTCTTTTTTATCATATTTTAATTCAACTGAAAATATAATAAAAGGGTTTATAAATTAGATTGAAACCGTAGTTTTAAGAATACAACATAGAGTATAGCCACCACGCCCCTCTTATTTTTGTTAAAATCGATATAGATGTGGTTCAAAAAATTGCTGTAAAATACTAAAAAATCTTTTTACACAAATATGATAACTATTTATAGTTAACAAAAATAAATAATATTTAAGAAAATTATGAAAAAAATTAAAATAAAATAAAATAAATGAATAAAAGTATAGTTTTTATTATCCCTAGCCTCAAGTGGCCAGATCAATCATAAGATATTCAATTGAGTTATAATCCACATTGCTAGAGTTTTCCAAGCCACTCGCGGTCATCGGTAGCCAATAAATTTTAAAAAATAAAAAAGAAAATGGCGAAAATCTTTTATGTCACAATAGGTCGCGCAACATGAATGGATTTTCAGCCATTTTTCTTTCTTTTTATTGGTGGTGAGTTGAAAAGCACACTATCTGTGTAGCTCACGGTCTAGTTGACTCTTTTGTAGTCGCTCACTCTAAGCCTAGGAGATGGCTGGTGACTTTGGAGATGTGCGCACACCCCACCTTTTTTCTTTGAAACTACATTTTCATTTTACAGATTTTTAAACTTTCGAACTTTTATTTATTTTCTTTCTTTAGTTAATTATTATATATATATATCATAATATGTTTGTGTGTGTGAAGAAGTTCGGCATTTTTTCCTTTTCTATTTTTTTTTTAACTTTTTGTTATTTAAGTTAATTAATATATAGACATTTATATAATATTCAAGTAAAATCATTAATAATATTAATGCGATAAAGAAACATCGGCATTCGTGCCACTTGTGCATTGACATGGGCAAAAGCAGGAGGATAATACGTTGTACTTTAAAAGAGTAGGGTCCCAATGTAATTTATGAAGTTTACATAATAATTAATAAACTTCACCCTAAAAAAATCAAATGAAATTATTTTAGTTAACTATTATCAACTAAAAGCAGTCGAAATACATTAAAATCTAAAATCGAATGACAATCCTGTCCATGCAACAGTCCAATCAATCAATTAACAACCGAAGGTCAAGACAAGTCAAAATAATAAAATGTGTCAAGCTTCAGCATCAACTTAAATCGAGTTCAAAATTGTAACTTTTAAGCTCCACTTAAAATGACTTTTAACAAATTCAAATTCAACTTAATCAACCTTATTTTAACACTCTTTTCTAGAGTAAGAATTTTTTTTAATTAAAATAAAATTTATATATAAATTGGGCCCAAACTTGGTTTACATTGGTTATCAAGCCAAGTACTACTAAACTTGAAGTCGACCAACTCAAGCAAATGTTAATTCGAAATTGAATAACCCACAAAAAGATTTGGTTTATATAAGGTCCTAGATAATGCGATGGGATTTTATAACCCGAATTCATAATGTTTAAAATTAAAAAAGGGGAAAAAAAAGGATGAATTTTCATGCAAGTGAAAATAATAAACCGAATCAAGAGTAAAGGCGAAATAAATAATCTAATTATATAAAAATCGATAAAAAATAAAATCAACATTACCCGAACGTGGAGAGCTGAGCGAGAAAGAAGGGGTAATGCTTGAGAGGGACTAGAGCCATTTTCTGCAACACCCGATTCGCTACACCCAGCACCACAGTAGCTACTGCTGCAACCGCCACCTCCACCTTCTTTTTATCCACTTGCCAATTCCACCACACGAACTCTTTTCCAATCCCCGCCGTCCGATCAATTCCTCTCTCCTCACTGTCTCCGATTGCATAACGACACGGACCCACCGCCACCAACTTCCCCCTCCTCTTCTCTTCCTCTCCCTCCTCTGATCTCACCGTCGTCCATGGCCCCGGGTTCGCAGCTCTCCCCGATCGGAGGATTAATCCTGGACGTTGTTGTTTCGACGGATTGATGATGCGCACGATCGTCGGTCTGAGGGTCATGAGCTTGGATGGATGGAGCCTGATATCACGCGCTCCGACGCCGATGGTTAGCCGGCGGTGGCATGATGACATGCTGGAATCCGTTTTAAAGTTGGCTTCGTGAGTTTTATATATGAGAATGATTGTTTGAGGAGTGAGAAGTGAAGGGGAGAGAGAGAGAGAGAGAGAGAGCGGCGTTTGTCGGAGTTTGAACGATTTGATGCATAATAGGCATTACTTTATAGTCTTTTCCTATGTACTATGTTTGGGTGGAAAGAAAATAAAATATTTGGATTTTTTTATTTATTTAGCAACAAGAGGATTTTTAATTAATTCGGATAGATTTACCAAAATTTGGCCGCTTGCTATTTAATTTCATTTATCCTCTGAAATTACGCAATAACGTGTAATCGTGGATTACACCCGGAAATACAGGACTAATATATAATAATTTATCTTAACATTTGTATTAAGAAAACTTTTACGGTCTCGTTTTCTATTTTAATGAAATCGATTTTTTTATTTTAATGAAATCGATTTAATTTTTCATTTTATCGTTAACTTAAATTTCTTAAAATTTAGTCGTTAAATTTATAATTAATTTAATAATTTATATTTAAAAAATTATAAATAATAGTAAAACAAAATGTCAAACCGATCTCCCAAAGATAAAAGCCTTACATTAGAGTCACGTAAAATGTTAATGAGCTCCGAAACTACTCAAGCCCCACTGGCCACTGGATAAACATTCATTAGTTGGATTAACATGAAGCCAAGCTCGGATTTAAGTTGGTTAAGTAAGTTATAGAGCCGCATCCAAGTTTTAACCTATCCAACTTGCTTATATTATTATTACTTGATGAAGCTAGAGTGAGGTTCAAGTACATGTCGATTTATTTATTTATATTTTGTTTAAGGCGAGTTTTGATTAAATAAAAAATTTAGCATATAACATGTCGATTTTTAAATTTAGAAGTGCATGGATTTAATTCAATCCAATTCATTAAAAGCTTAGTCACAACAAATATTAAAAAGTATTTTATAAATGAATTCGTAAAAATGGTAGTTTGCATAGATTATTTAAGTACTAACGTTCTGTCGTTTCTCAGTTCTTACCAGTAGTTAGTTGAAGGCTATACATACAGGGCCTATAAAATAGTACACAATGAGGAGACACCAGAGGATTATCTGGCGTGGCCGCTCCGATACTTAAATCAGCAATAGGCTTTCTGTGAAATTAAGTACTAAGTACGCAAACTTAGATTGTAGAGTTCGTAGAGAGAATTACTATTGGATAAATGTCTGGTATTTATAGCGAAGTGGAGCCGGCTACTGGAGATCAGTTCTCCCGTAAGTGTAGGAGAGTAGGGCTTGTTGTGTTCGACGTGTCCCTTATATTTAGGACGTGACTGTTTTATCCTTATCCTGTAGTTCATAACTGTTACAGTTCTTCATGGGCCTAAGCCACTAGGGGTTATGCCCAAAGCCTACAGAAGCAAGCTTAGGGACGTGAAGCTTGGCAAATCTGGTTGAACTTGAAAGGCCCCTACCCAAAGTGTCCTGTCAACAATTGCCCCCCTATAGTCTTATTACCGAAGAAGAGGCAAGGAGAAGGAATGCATGGGCCGCTCAAGTGTGATCAGTTTGACTCCAGGAAGTTCGATCTGATGCCATGATGTCGACGTGATGGGGTTGTAGATCTAAAGTGATGGATGATCCAAGGTAAGAAGGCCCAAAGTGGTGAGTCGTCCTAGGTAGTGGTCTGCCGATCTGAAAGGTGTTAGAGGCTAGGTGAGCAGGGGTACTAAGATGCTCCAATGCTACAGACCAGTTTGCTTAGATAAGGCTTGATAAGGGCTGAACGGACATAGGTGCATCATATCTTTGTAACGTCGACCGAGTGTAGATCGGATGGGCCCCAAAGAAGCTTCCTGTCAAAGGGATTTTCAAAATGCAACTTTTGCCCGCTTATATTTTGTGCATTAAATGCGACATAACAGGTATTGCGTTGCAGTAGACTAAAGTACAGCAACATACTTTTTACCCTTTTAAAGGTGGCCGTCTAATCGAGATGCTTTCCACGTATCTACTAGGTAGCATTCAAGGGGATTTGTGTTTATACGTATCCCCATAATCGCCTTTACAGCTTCTTTGGCGGTTTTCCTATAAATAAGAGGATTGCAAAGAAAGACTACTTTTCTGCAATCATTTCGCTCAACTGTTATAATTTTTACGTTCTCATTCCAACTCTCAACCTTTTTCAGAAGCTTCAATTTTTATTTTTAAGAATCATAAGCATGTCTACCAATAAGGGTGAGGCTAGCTCTTCTTTGCTGGAACTTACCTCTAGTTCAAATTCTACAAGGATTGGTCCTCCTTGGGCGTGGGAGGACGAGTTGTCGTCACTAGCACAACTAGACCAACCTACGAGGATAGCTGTAGAGGCGTTGGACAGGGTTAGAATCATCAATGCCATCCCTAAAGACATATACGTGGATGTCCCCTTACCCTGCATTAAGGATTTGTTCAACATTCTTGGTACGGGAAAGGGGCTTGATGGCTATAAAAGCAAAAGTAAGGATTCTGCCCCCAGTTAGGTCATCGGTAACTTCCTTGTGGGGGTGATACCAGGGTAGCATATTAAGTTACCGCGCAGGGATGAACGGGTGGCCCTACTATCGGCGGGGGGGAGGGGCGCTTCATGGTTTTCAAGAAGTACGTAGAGTTTGGGCAACGCCTTCCCCCTAGTCGTTTTGAGAGGGAGTTTTTTTACTACCACTACTACAGCCCGTCATGGATCCCTCCTAATAGATGGAGGGTATTGAAGGCCACTCTGGAGCAACAGGTTGAGGAATTGTAAGGCAAGGTTTTGGAGATGGAAAAGATCATCTCTAAGATGGAGAGTGGGGAGGTCCTCAGCAATGCTGCCATAAGGAAGGTGATCGCTAACTACAGGGCTACCGAGGAGTGGCTAAAGGAGCTGGAGGACCTGTCTACTGATTCCACCCGCTTCACCAAGAGAGAAATCCTCTCCCATTATCCAGATCTGGACCTGAACTTCCTTGACTTTCTAGACTCCCCCACATTCAATGAGAAGAGGGAAGCCCTAACGAGGGAAGAGTCCGCTTGGGTAACCTTTAAAGACATAGGCGCGTCCTCTAGTGCCAAAGCAATGCAGGGCGCTCCTACCTCCGACTCCGTCTTGGCAACTCAGTAGGAGGATGCCTTAAAAGCTGTCCTTAAGGACGATCCGCCAATAACGGGTCCCGCCGCTCCTAGCCTCCATGTCTCATACTCCCCTGCAGCTCAAGGTTTTTCCTACTAAAGTGCTTGCGGATCAGCACTCGGAGCAAATTGATGCTTTGGATTTTTCGAAGTTACCCTAGCTAGTTGATCCCAAGCGGTAATGAGATTTTGTAATTTCCCTTTTTTTGTTATTTCTAAATAGGGCCGGGATGTCGGCCTTTGCTCTGTAAACAAATTTGTATGATAGATAAAGGAAGTTTTTCGAAAGTCTCACTGTTCTAATTAAATTTACTGGACCCTTAGTGAAGGTCTTGTTGAGGGAGTTCCTCTGTGCAAAGGGTGTTTTCCCTTGCTGAGGTTACCCTATAGGGGTCAAGTCGGTAATGTTTCGACCTGCCCTGTTCGTAGGAGTTCCTTTGTGCAAGGGGTGTTTCCCTTTGCCTAGGTTACCCTGTAGGGGTCAAGTTGGTGGCGTTCTGACCTACCCGGCTCATGAGAGTTCCTCTATGCAAGGAGTGTTTCCCTTTGCCGAGGTTACCCTATGCGGTTTAGGTCGGTGACGTTTCAACCTGTTCAATTCGTGGGAGTTTCACTGTACAAGGGGTGTTTCCCCTTGCCAAGGTTACCCTATAGGGGTCAGGTCAATGGCATTCTAACCTGCTTAGTTCATGGGAGTTCCTCTGTACAAGGGATGTTTCCCCTTGCCGAGGTTACCCTATGGGGGTCAGGTTGGTGGTATTCTGACTTACCTGAGTAACTACTCAAGTACCTTTTTGAAAGGCTGGTACAGCGACTGAAACGAAAGGAGAGGGAGAAAAGTGAGCAATCAATTGAGAGCTTTTTATTTCGACTCGAATTGAAAATAAAACTGTACATCATGAAATTTTAATCAAAGTAGAGGCATAGGTTATCGACGTTCCAGGTGCGTGGGATAAGCTCACCATCCAATCTTTCTAGCCTATATGCTCCATTACCCAGTTTCTCCCTAATTTTGACCAGGTCCTTCCAATTGGGGGCTAGCTTGCCCTAGCCTTCTTGTAAACCAATAGCCTCCAGTTTTCGGCACATCAAGTCACCGACCTTGAATTCCTTGTGTCAGACCTTCTGATCATAATACCAGGTAGCCCGATATTGGTATACGGTAACCCGAGCAACAGCGAAGTCTCTGATTTTCTCGATTATGTCGACACTTGCCTGCAGCAATGAGTCGTTCAGGGTTGTGTCGAAACTTTAAGTCCGAATATTGGGGAGTTTAAGTTTGATAGGGAAGGCAACCTTTGACCTAAAAGCCAGACGGAAGGGGGTCTCACCCATGGAAGTGCGATATGTGATCCTGTACCCTCACAAGATATTAGGCAGCTCATCGGCCTAAGTGCCATGAGATTGGTCCACGCACTTCTTTAGGCTATCTAAAACAACCGGATTGGTTGCCTCTGCTTATCCATTCGATTGGGGGTGGGCAACCGAGGTGAAGTACGTAGTGATGTGGTGTTTGGCATAAAACTCCTTGAACTTAGGATTGTCAAATTGTCTGTCGTTGTCCATGATCAGTGCATGAGGGACTTCAAACCGGGAGAGAATGTTGTTTCTGACAAATGACTCTACACTCCTCTCCGTGATCCTGGCTATGGCTTCGGCCTTTACCCACTTCGTGAAGTAGTCTACGATGATAATTATGAACTCCCGTCCTCCCAATACTTTCGGGAAGGGGCCGAGTATATCAATCCCCCATTGGGCGAACAGCCAAGGACTCATTAGGGGTTGGAGTACGATGCTAGGTATGCGACTAATGGAGGCGCGCTTTTAGTACTACGAGCACTTCTGGGCTATAGTCTTTGCATCCTGCCTCATGGTAGGCCAATAATATCCTAACTGTAGCGCCCGAAGGTATAAGGCTTGGGATGGATATGATTACTGCACACTTTAGTGTGCAACTCTTCCATGACGCATAGCCCTTCCCCTTCTCAAAGATACTGGAGCAAAGGGAGGCTGATTCCCTTGTAATATAAGAAGCCATCAATCAATATATAATTGGTGGCATGGTACTGAAGCTTCTTCGACTCCCTCTTATCCTCTAGTAATGTTCCCTTTTCTAAGTAGCTCTGGATGGAATCCATCTAGCTCGGCTCTAGCGCCGCCATGGTAAGTTCTAGAATTTCAATTGAGCTTAAAGCTATAGTTTTTTCTGGTAGGTACTCGATGAAGATTTTATTGTCCTTCATCTTGGGCTTCTATATGCTAGTGGAGGCCAGCTTGGATAGTCAATTGGCCACTGAATTTTCCATTCGATGGATTTTCTCGATGTCCCAAGAGGGGAAGTCCGCTAGGAGCTTTCTTGCCTTCTCTAAGAACCTGGCCATGGAGCTATCCCTGCCCTCATATTCACCCCAGACCTACTATACAACGAGCATGGAGTCCGAAAATATTCACAGCTGTTTGGCCTCAATCTCCTTGGCTAGCTCCAGGTTGGCAATAAGCGCCTTGTACTTGGATTCATTGTTGCTGGAGTCAAACCCGAACTTAAGGGCATAACAAATGGTGACATTATGGGGGCCGGTCAGCATAAGGCCTGTACCTCCACCTCCAGTGGTGGATGATCCATCGACGTGGAAAGTCCATACCGATTTGTCATTGCCTAGGGTTGCTTCTTCTCTGGTGTATTCTACCACGAAGTTGGCCAGGACTTGCGCCTTGTAGGTCGTTCGTGGTTGGTGCTAGATTCCATACACGCTTAGTTCCATTGGGTACTTCATCATCTATTCGGACGCATCAAGTTTCTGCAGCATGGTGCGCAGTGGTTAGTCTATAAGTACAATCACCTGGTAAGCCTGGAAATAGGGCCTTAGATGTCTAGCAATAATGACGATGGCCAACGCAAATTTTTCTGCTTGGGTGTACCTTACCTTAGGCCCATGAAGTATATAGCTAACATAATATATTAGCTTGTGTTCTCTTCCATCTACTCTGACCAGTACAAAGGAGAAAGCTCGATCGCTAACAGCCAGGTATAAAAATAAATCTTCCCCCTAGATAGGCTTGGAGAGGACTGGTAGGTGAGCGAGGAAGTCTTGAAGCTACTGAAAGGCAGCGATGTACTTCAAAGTCCATTCGAAACCCTTAAGATTTTTGAAGATTTTAAAGAACTCAGTACATCTGTTAACACTCTTCGAAATGAATCTGCTCAGAGCAGCTACCATGCCAATAAGCTTTTGTATGTCTTGGATTGAAGTTAGGGGCTTCATTCCCCTGATGGCTGTGATCTTCTCAGGATTAGCCTCAATACCTCTTTAGGTGACCAGAAATTCAAGGAACTTGCCAGAGCCAACACCGAATATGCACTTCTAGGGGTTCAGCTTCATGTCATGTGTGCACATTCGATCGAAGGCTTCCTGGAGATCTTTGACATGATCGACCGACTTATACTCTTGACGATCATGTCATTGACGTACACCTCCATATTGTACCTGATCTGGGGCTTGAACAATTTCATCACCATTCGCTGGTATGTAGCCCTAACATTTTTCAATCCGAACGGAATCACAGTGTAGCAATATATGTCATAGTCGGTGACGAAGGAGGTATAGACTTCATCCTTCGGGTCCATTTTGATCTGATTGTATCTCGAGAAGGCATTCATAAAGCTCAATAGAGCGTGTCCTGACGTAGAATCAACAGCTAGTCGATTATAGGGAGGGTAAAACAATCTTTAGGGTAGGCTTTATTGAGGTTGATATAATCAACACACATACGCCACTTTACGTTCTTCTTTTTCACAGGTACCACATTTGCTAACCACATCGGGTACTTTTCCTCCCTTACAAAGCCAACTTTGAGCAGCTTCTGCACTTCCTCCTCAGTTGCGACCTACTAGTCTAGGGCGAAATGCCTCTTTTTTTGTTTGATAGCCGTGCTGTACTATCAATGTTAAGGCTGTGAGTTGCCAAGACAGGGGAAATTTCAGGCATGTCGGATGTCGACCATGTGAACCTATCCAAATTCACCCACAGGAGGGCAATGATTTCATCCTTCACTTCAGCTGGGGTGTCAATCCTGACTTTTGTTGTATGGTCAGGAGAGTCACCAATTTAGACATCTTCAGTCTTTTCTCCCGGCTCACCCCTCTCAACTGGTGTCTCCTATGGGCCCATCTCTAGGGCAAAGACGCCATCGCCTTTGGTTGCCCTAACATATAACTCTCACGAGAGCTTCTGATCGCACCTACATACTTTCACCCTCGTGGGCGTTGGAAATTTGGCCTTGAGATGCAAGGAGGATGTGATCATCCCAAATATGTTTAAGCTTAGTCTTCCCAGGAGCGCATTATAAGGGGAGGGACAATCGATCACAACGAACTCTACTAGTTGTTGTGCCACATGGTCGTCATCGTTAAGTTCCATGTCCAGCATGATGATGCCCTTGGCTCAAACATACTGCCATTGAAGCCGATCAGATTGTGGTGGTACGACTTCATCTTTACTTTTCGCATGCTGTCGTATGTGTGGAGGAAGAGTATGTCAGTGGAGCTATTGGTGTCCACCATGATCTTCAAGACCTCAAATTTTGAGATCCTTGCCCCAATCACCAGGGCATCTTAATGGAGGGTGTCAACCCTTTCAAGGTCTGTGTCGGAGAAGGAGATGGAGGTATCTAACTTCTATCTCTTCTCCCTAACTGCCAGTACCTCTGATTGGGCGTTAACTGAGCTACTAGTACTCAGTCAGCTCCCAGGGTACGGGCCCCCCATAATTACATCTATGATGCTGTTAGGAGCGCGATCATTGCGGTAGTCGTTTTGTTGCCCCGCTTGGGCATCCTTGGTCCGTCGCCTTCGAGATGCCTTATCAGTGTCATCATGGGAACGGTCGTCGTTCCTTCGGTGTGCTACATATTCATTGAAGAAGCCGTGTTGAATGGCATATTCGACGGCGTTTTTCAACTAGAGGCGTTCTTCAATTGGAAGCGTTGGTCGTAATCATTGTGGAACCGACAGTATTTGTCGAAGTTCCAGCAATTGGGGTTTCCCCACATTTTCTATAGCCTCTGCAGCAAGTTTCGACGTTTCACCTCAGAGTAGACCTAGGCTATGGGTCTGTTCAAAGGCCTGTACTAGCTGTAAATGGGAGGGGAAAGAGGGTCGCGATCTACTCAGCATTTCTTCTTCCCAGAACTTTCTCCCTCAAGCCTACTCAGCATCCTTCCACCGAAGCAATCTTTAATAGACAATTTCTCTTTGTCATGCTTTCCACCCGTCCTTTCTCGATTGGCATTGCACCTGGTGTGAATGTTATCTTCCTAGTCGATGTACTTCTGGGCTTTGTTCCGGAAGTCAGCCGAAGTCCTTAGCTTACTCTTCGCAAGCGATCGGAAGAAATCTCCCAAGGGTTTGATGCCGAGCAGTGTAGCATAGATAGGGACTCCCTCGTCCAACTAAGGGATCTCAACCATAACGTTATTGAACCGAGCCACATAGTCGGGCAAGAACTCGCCCTCACCTTACCTTACTAGGTATAAGGACGAAGTGTCCTTGGACGAGGGCTTACTAGCCCTAAAATGGAGGCTAAACTTCCTGGCTAGCTCATCGAAGGAGCTGATTGAATTGTCAGGGAGCTGGTAGACCTACATCTGTGTTGCCTTCCTTAGCATGCTCGAGAAGGCTTTGCATAGTATGGCATCTCCCTAACCATGAAGATTCATGAAGGTGCGAAAGTAAAGAGATGGTCATCGAGGTTGCCCATGCCATCATACTGGTCCAGGGACGGAAGTTTGCCGTTAGGGGGCAATACTTCATCCTAGATACCCCCTGGTGGAGGGGTCTTGTTGCTGGCCACCAGCTCGGTGTCGTTAGTAGGCTTGCTCCCCTGCTACTCGGAGAGCTACCTTACCATTGCACAAAGCTCATTTAGGTTGGCGTCGTCCGTTGGGTGAGCTCTTCGTATAGCCGAATGAACTTGGCCTCCCTATGAGTCGGCTTCCTACTCATTGCCAGCCACAGCTCGATTATGAGTAGCTGCCGACCTTACTGGCTGCTATTACAATAATGGGTTGGGCTGCTATTGCAACAACTCCTTCCATTCTGCAACTACTGCTGGATGTTGTCCCGCCCAGTGCAGGCATCCGGAGCTTCAAATTGATGAATTTGTTCGATGCGGCACTCTGCTTCGTCTAACTGAGCTTGAAGCTCCCTATTTTGCTCAGCGTACTGCTCAACCAAGTTCTCCGCATGCTTTAGACATTCTTCCAGCATAGCTCTTAGGATAGGTTGGTTGCCTCTAGGTTGATTGTTTACCAACTGTTGATTTCCTTGTCCGTCGCGTTGAGACATGATGTAGAAAGGCTTGTTGCGGGTTATGTGTTTAATGTGTTTAGGATTTCGGGTGTAGGAATATTCGTTTCCCACAGATGGCGTCAAATGTCGTTTCTCAGTTCTTGCAGGTAGTTAGTTAAAGTCTACACATACTGGGCCTGCCAAATAATACACAATGAGGGGATGTCAAGGGATTATCCAACGTGACCACTCTGACACTTAAGTCAGCAATAGGCTTTCTATGGAATTGAGTACTAATTGCGTAGGCTTAGAATGCAGAGTTTATAGAGAGAGTTATCGTTGAGTAGATGTCTGGTATTTATAGTGGAGTGGAGCCGACCGTTGGAGATTAGTTAAGGGAAGAGATCTTCTCCCATAAGTGTGGGAGAGTAGGGCTTGTCATGTCTGACGTGTCTCTCATATTTAGGACGTGGTTGTTTTATCTTTATCTTGTAGTTCATAACTGTTACAATTCTTCATTAACCTGGGCCACTAAGAGCCAAGCCTAAGGCCTATAGAGGCGAGCCTAGAGATGTAAGACTTGATGGATTTAGTCGAGTTTGAGAAGTCTCTGTCCAAAGTGTCCCGTCAACACGTTCTCACAATTTCTCCAATTCATTCTTTCCTAAGTAGGGAAAAATAAAGGAGTTTTATCGATTTTCCTTTTATTCTGTCTCACAAATCCATTTCGAAAAGGGTTTTATTAGTAATTTTGTACTTAAAAAATGAGAAAAACTGTAAATATTTTCTAAAAAAGCCATTATTCCGCTTCGGATCTTAAGTGTAACTTTAACCCTTCCTAACTTTTGAAAATCTTTATATATCCTAAACTATCGTAAGAATCCCAAAATCATGCTTAAAAGGACCGTAATTAGCAATGCTTTTGGACTTTAGCAACGGTTTATGAATATACATATGTTTTCGAAACTATAAAGTAACAGACACAAGTTTTTGAGATTTTGAAAAATCTATGTATACCTTTTAATAACATTTTATAGATTACATTTAAAATTTTTTTACAGTAATGGTCCTTTTCATTTCATTCGCACCACTTCCTTAAGGAAGGGGGGGTGGGTGTTGAAAGATTCTTCTCATGCCAACATTCCTTTCCATTTCCAGTCCATTTGTTTCCCTTTTATCTTTTCACTATCCAAACAAAGCATCATTCACTTATGATTAGCAGCGACGAGTATCATGTGGTGTGGCGAACATGCAAGATCGAAACAATGAATAAGGAAACCACGTGCTAAAAGGTACATCTGATCCGTTTTCAATTAACATCGCAAATTTGAGCAGACTTTGCAGGTTTTTCCATCTGCAGTACCCCAACGACATCAGCGTGAAAGGAATTCATAAATCAGTTTTCTTTTTATAGGGATTAAAATTATTTATTTTGGCTTTTTAAACCTACATTGCAGAGTGAATCTCGAAAGATACGAAAAAAGATCTCCCTCTAAGTCTTAAGTGGTACGTATGATTTTCATCGAATATGACTTTCTATAAAATTCTATATATATATATATCAAGGAGATTGAGTATGAAATTCTATTTAATCACTTTAAATTGACTATCTATTTTTCCCCTTTTGTTTAGGTTTGGAAAGTGATAATAATTAACTAATTCATTGTGAAATTGGTTAATTTTATTCCATTCTAATTTTTAAAAAATAGCTTGTAAGAAAAGCTAAAGTAACATAAACAAGAAATATGTAGGAAAAAGACTTTAATAATATTAACATATTACTTAAATAGATAAATAGTTTATAAATATCAATAAATGAGTTATATAATATATATAATAACTTAAACATTTAAATCAAATTATTATGATACTAGTCATAACATAGTATTAGAATGGAATGTCTCAAGTTTAAATGCTTGCATCGTCAACCACCATCTCCCATTTAATTAAGTTGTTTACTTATTAGGTCTTAGTTAAGGTTCGACTTGTATAAAGGTATATTATAATAATAAATACAATAGTTTATGCTATTTTCACATGTAGCACTAGTCATAACACAAAAGGTTGAACATGTAAAAACATAAATAATAGTTTCCTAAAACTTATACATTATCATTAGTATTTACATACCATTCATCTAAACTGATAGCATATTAATAGTATGTAATACTAAAGCGTGTACTGAGGACATGGGATCTCAATACACCAGTTGAGAAACTTTTAAAAATAAATCCATATTCCTAGAAGTGATTCGTCACTTCATGATAAGAACTCTGTTTTTTGATGTATAAGAAGTGTCGTTAATTACCCATTACACTGTATCATTGTACTTTGTTTGTGTAATAATTTCTTGGCACCTTCCACTGGTGGCGCACAGCCAATTTTTCTTTGGCATCTTAGTGATACAAACAAACTTGCAACGTGTTCGTGTTTTGCATTATTTTTGTTCCCATCCGTGTCTGCAAAGCCCGGTTTGTTGGACCGGAACAAAAAGCAAAAATTTATAGATAAACCCAGTTTGTTTTAGACGATCAAAAAGTAAGTTTCAATATGTTGAAACAACCATAAAGTGAATGCAGTATAAAAGAGACTAATCTAACCGCAAACTACAAAAGTTCTACTTGACACTTAATTAAATTTAATTTAACTGCAGTTGAGTTTGTATCCGAGCTATTGAAATAACTTATCGAGTGAAGATGGAGCTTTATGATGTCTGACACGATTAGCTTGCCAACTTAATCAAATCCAACTCTTACTTAAATGTAATCAACTTCCAGTCAAGTTTATATATTGGTATATTTTGATAAATGAATAAATTTTTTTAAGATTATCGAGTTTAAACGAGATTAATCAAATTGAATTTAAACTTATTGAATAGTATTCAAGCTCAAATTTAAACTTTAAAATTTTGAGTCAAGCTCGATCTTGGCCCAATCTATTCACAATGCATGGTGAAAAATGGTTACGAAACAAAAGGTATATCTTTGCATGCAATGTTGAGTATAGAGCCCAACAAGTCAAACTCATTCTACATTATAAAGTATGTAGAAGTCCTGTCGAAGGAGCTTCGACAGCAGGAAATCTAATTTAATCTACTTAAAATATAGCTGCTAAGAACATTTAATTGTAAATTTGTCAAATGACATAAAGGCTATAATTATCTAATAATAAATGGTTGAGAAATTACAAGTATGAATAAGATAAGTTGAAATCTATTTTATTTTATGTGTCCCCTTTTTAATTAATCTTATCATTTATAGATTTTCTCTAATAATGGACAATTTTTCGGGACATTCTAGACTATTTTCAAATTAATCCTCTTTAATCCCACTAATTGTTATTTATATAACATCAGTGTCGTCAAATCTGAGTTGACCATTATGGTTGAATTCGATTCAAACTGATTTGACCATAAAGTTCATCTAATCTAACACTAGTCAAATCCAATTGAATTGCAATTGAACACAATTCCACTCCTTTAACTTTTAATCCTCTTATATATCTGAGTCAATTACCAAGATCGTATTTAACAACATTATGATTGAATTCGGTTCAAATTGATTCGACCATAAAGTTGATCTAATCTAACACTGGTCAAATCCGATTGAACTGCAATTGAACACAATTCCACTCCTTTAACTTTTAATCCTCTTATATATCTGAGTCAATTACCAAGATAGTATTTAACAACATTACTGTTGACAGAGCACTTTGGGCATGAACCAATTAAGCTCAACCAGATCCGCTAAGCCTCGACATCCTAGGCTCACCTCCGTATGCCTTAGACCTAAACTTGAATCGCCCAAGCCCATGAAGCACTGCAACAGCTGTAATCTACAAGATAAGGATAAAACGGTTACATCATAAATATTAGGAACACGTCAGGCACGACAGCTCTATCCTCCACACTTTCAGGAAAAGATATCTCCCCCTAACTGATCTCTAACTACCTGCCCTACTCCACTATAAATACTAAACCACTGCCCAACAATAATTGATGAACTGCCGACCACTGGTCTCATTACTCACACACAACTCCGAAGACTCTAGTCCCTTACCCGAAGAATCCTTTCTTAACAACCTACTAATGATGATAAACATTACACCGAAAGAAGGTAGCTAAACTCCTTAAGCTCCCCACATTATTATACGTTAATCTATACTTTCAGTAGTGATGTTGCCGACCATTCTCTTACCAAGGACCCTGTGCCAAGTAATCCGACCAACTGCTGCCGAAAGGTTCTTGTCGAGTGACGAGAGACTAACTTACCGGCCGAGTAGTTTTCTCTCGACATGCTACCATTTCTCTCATCTCGACCCCTTCATTACCACAACATCTTGATCTCTTTCGCCTGTTATGTTAAGAAAATCTTCATATGGAACCAATGTTGCACTGCTACCTGTCCACCTCATCTGACATTGTACTACCTTTTCATTTTTACCCATTTTTGTATGTACCAAGAATTCTCTTTTTATATATACTTTCTTGTAATTTCTTTATTTGTAATGTTGTCCTAGGGACTTACTATAAATAGTCCCTTTCCCTTGTAAGCCACAGATAACTTAACATTTAAACATCGAATATTTTGTTCTTATGAAACAACCATCTCCAAGTCTATCTTTCATACATTCTTATCTAATCTTATCGAGTAGCTAAGAAGTTCAGCCTCCATTTTAAGGCTAGTAAGCCTCCAGCCAAGGACACATCATCCTTACACTTGGTAAGGCAAGGTGAAGGTGAGTCCCTACGCAATTATGTGGTCCAGTTCAATAATATCGTGGTCAAGATCCCTCAGCTAGACAGGAGAGTCACTGTCCACGCCACACAACTTGGCATCAGACCTTCAGGAGATTTCTTTCAATCGCTTGCAAAGAGTAAGCCAAAGACCCTAGCCAACTTTTAGAACAAAGCCTAGAAGTACATCAACCAAGAAAACAACATTCACGCTAGGCGCAACGTCGACCAAAAGAGGTCAGGTAGAAAGCAGGACAAGGAGAAATTGTCCGTAAAGGATTGCCTCGACAGTAGGTTGCCGAGCAGATCATATGGGGAGAGCTTAGGGAAAAAGAAGCATCGGGCTGAGCGTGACCCGCTCTTACCCCCCATCTACACCTAATATATACTCCTGAATAGGCTAATTGCCAAGGTCTATTCTCAAGTGAAGCACTAGAACTTGCTCTAGAGGCCACACAAAATGCAAGAGAACCCTAGCCGTTGGAACTCTGACAAATATTGTCAGTTCCATGATGACTACGACTATACCACTAAAGAGTGCTTCCAATTGAAGAACGCCACTGAATATGCCATTCAACTCGGATTCTTCAATGAATATGTTGACCATCGGAGGAGTAACGACTGCTCCGACGATGATAGAAATAGGGCACCTTGGAGGTGACAGACCAAAGACACCCGTACGGAGTAGAATAACAACGACCACAATGATCGTACCCCCAATAGCGTCATAAACGTGATCATGGAGGAGCTATAACCTAGGAGTTGGCCGAGCACAAGCAACTCGGTTAATAGCCCATCAGAGGTGTTGGTAGTAAAGGAGAAAAGACAGAAGTTAGACACTTCCATCTCCTTCTCCGACGCCGACCTTGAAGGGGTCAATACCTACCACTAAGACATCCTTGTGATTGGGGCAAGGATCTCAAAATTTGAGGTCTTGAAGATTATGGTGGATACTAACAATTCCACCAACATACTCTTCCTTGCCAGTAAAGATGAAGCCGCCAATAAAGATGAAGCCGCCAATAAAGATGAAGTCATACCACCACAATCTCATTGGCTTCAACGGCAGCACGATCCGAGCCATAGGCATCATCACTCTAAACATGGAACTTGGCAATGACAACCATGTGGCACAACAACCAGTTGAGTTCGTTGTGATTGATTGTCCCTCCCCTTACAATGCACTCTTGGGAAAACTAAGCCTAAACACATTTGGGATGATTACATCCTCCATGCATTTGAAGGCCAAATTCTCGACGCCAACCTGGGTGGGAGTATGTAGGTGTGATCAGAACTCTCACGAGAGCTATATGTCAAGGTAGCCAAAGGCGATGGCGTCTTCACCTTGGAAACAGGCCCGTAAGGGAGGCCGGCTGAGAGGGGTGAGCTCGAAGAAAAAACAAAAGATGTCCAGATCGGCGCTTCACCTAACCAAACTACAAAAGTCAGGATTGAGACCCCTACTGAAGTGAAAAACAAAATCATTGCCCTCCTGCGAGCAAATTCGAATAAGTTTGCTTGGTCGACATCGGATATGCCCGGAATTGCCCACGAACTAGAGATCCACAACCTTAACATCGACGCTACAGCGTTGCCTGTCAAGAAAAAAAAAAGGCATTTTGCCCTAAAACGGCAAGCCACAATTGAGGAAGAAGTGTAGAAACTACTTAAAACCAGCTTCGTGAAGGAGGAAAAGTACCCGACATAGCTGGCTAACGTAGTACTGGTTAAGAAGAAGAATGGGAAGTGGCACATACGTATCGATTATACCAATCTCAACAAAGCCTGGCCTAAAGATTGTTTCCCCCTCCTTAGGATCGACCAGCTTGTTGATTCTACGTCGGGATATGCTCTGCCGAGCTTTATGAATGCCTTTTCAAGGTACAACCAGATTAAAATGGACCCAAAGGACAAAGTTCATACCTCCTTCGTTGCCAATTACGGCACCTATTGTTATATCGTGATACCATTTGGACTAAAAAACGCCAAGGCTACGTATCAGCAAATGGTAACGAAGCTGTTTAAGCCCCAGATCAAGCGTAACATGGAGGCGTACGTCAACGACATGATCGTCAAGAGCCATAAGTCGACCGATCATGTCAGGCATCTCCATGAATCTTTCGACCAAATGCGTATGCACGACATGAAGCTAAACCCCCATAAGTGTGTCTTTGGTATTGGCTTTAGCAAGTTCTTCAACTTTCTAGTCATACAAAGAGGTATCGAGGCCAACCTTAAAAAGATTACAGCCATTAAGGGAATGAAGCCTCCAACCTCAATCCACAACGTGTAGAAGCTCGCTTACATGGCAGCTACCCTAAGCAGATTCATTTCAAAGAATGCTGACCAATGTGCCGAGTTCTTCAAAATCCTCAAAAATCCAAAGGGTTTTGAATGGACTCCCGAATACGCTACCACCTTCCAGCAACTCCAAAACTTCCTCGCTCATCCACTAGTCCTTTCCAAGCCTGTCCAAGGGGAGGACCTATTTTTTTACTTGGCCATAAGCAACCGAGCACTCTCCTCTGTATTAGTCAAAGCAGAAGGAAGAGAACGCAAGCCAGTATATTACATCAGCCATATATTACATGGGCCTGAGGTCAGGTACACATGGGTAGAAAAATCTATGCTAGTCGTCATCATCGCTACCTAACGACTAAGGCCCTACTTTCAAGCATACCAAGTGATCGTACTCATGAATCAACCACTGCGTACCATGCTGTAAAAACCTAACGCATTTAGACGAATGAAGTACATGTAAGCCCTATAACCAGTCACTCGAGGTTTCGATCAGTTAAAAGATTCGATCGAGTCTAAATTATAAGTAAAGCTAGAAATATTAGTAAAATAATCCCGTAAGTTTGAATTTAAGAAAATAAGCAATAAAATAAAAGAATATAAAAATTCCAAATTTTAAGTATATAACTTGTCATTTATCGAAAATACGTAAAATACATTTCGATAATTAACGAATCGCTAGAGATAAATTATATGTATACTAAAAATCATAAAATGACCTAAATAATATTTAGGAATATTTATTTGTACTATACATGAATTTACATGTAGGTAGAAATACGCGTAATGTGCTAAAAAAATACTAAATAATTAAAGAAAATTTATAATTAATTAAGAAAAAATAAAGAAAAATCAGAAAAAAAATAAGAAATGATCCAGAATTGGGTCGTGGCAGCTGGGGAAAATAAGAAAAAAATTAGCCAATTAAATTAGAACAACATAAAAGCCAAAAATTAAGGGATTTGGGCAATGTCTTGTCCAATTTAATACACATTAATTACCACAAAGCTCTATAAATAGGGAAAAAAATCACAGAGCTCATTTGGATAGTTAGAAATTAGAGAAAAATTAGGAGCATCGAAATTGAAAGAAAAAATTCGAGTAAAAAAAAAAAAGAAAACTGTACAGTTGGGGCTTATAAAGAGAACCCACACCAGATGAGCACTTGAGAGTGGATGGCTAACACCACCACATGGTGGTGGCAACACCTAGATTGGCCGACAAGGCCACGGCGGCCAAAGCCACCTATACCTGTGAGTTCAATTTCCAGCCCGATTTTGTGTAATTTTGTAAAAATAGTAAATATTCTTAAAAAATTATGAATTTTGTTATTCTGGAATATTTTTGTATGTAGTTTTTAGGAAAAATATTATTTTGATGAAAATACGTTTCATGAATAATAGTCCTTGAGAAATCATGCAAAACCGAGCATGTTTCGGTTTAAAAATAAATGACCTTAGAAATATATTTTTTAGCTCAAAATTTTTGTGTAGACTAATTAGATGATATAGAACAGTGCTATGAAGCCCATTTTTAAAAATTAATTTTTGAAAATTTTAGATAATTTTTAGGCCTTAAAATGAGGCATAAAATGGGTAATTTAGGGTTAATTAAGTAATTAAATGGTTAATTACTAATCTAGTGAATAATTATATGTTTTAGGATGTTGAAATCTGATGAATTATGATACTTGTAGCATTTAGGGTATTGGATGTAATTATTAGGTTAATTATGTAGTAAATGAGTAATAGGAAAAAATAGTAAATTTTAAGTTAATTTTGTAAATTAGAGTAATTAGGAGTAAAATCTGATTTAGGATGAATTTAAACATTTTGAAATGATAATTGATGTTGGGAAATAGTAATTAGAGTGATAAAAATATTAGATGTGTATTATATACATAATAAGTAATAGTACATAATACACAATTATTAAAATATAATAAATAGAAAAAATTAGAATAAAATTTGATATTATGATAATAATAAAAATATACAATAAATTTTATAGGAAACTTGAATTTATGTAATTATATGAAAAATATAAAAATTTCTTACATCAGGAGTAAATTCAGTACACTATTAAGGATTTAAGTATACTGGATATAATAAAATACTAACTAGGGGTAATTATGGTATTTAGGATATCTAAAAGTAAAGTGATTAATTTCACATTATGAGTAAAAGCAAGTTTCTAGAGTTTGGGTATAAAATAGTACTAGAACCAAAACTAGAACTAAAACCTAATTTAGAAATCGATACAGAAACCGAACTCGAACCTAACCCCAAACCCAGAATAATTGTAAAAGACTAAAGACCTAGATAATTAGGTACATTAAATCCTAAACAAAACATAACAATAAGCGTTATATGATAAAACGAACCTATAATAATTATATGAAAAACTGAAACTACATTTGTATTATAGGGATGATTGGCTATGGCCTGAACGAGTCGGACCTCGAGGGAGTAAGCGAGGAGTCGAGGTAAGTTGGGATTAATACGTTGCTGTATTTTTAGGCTTGAGATTATACTTAGTTATGCTTGTTAGATAGTTAGTTATGTGCATGTGCTTGATTATAAGTGATGCTATGATTTTGTTTATTGTTCTAGCATGTATTGTATGAAATGAATAATTACCCTAAACTGGACTTAGTCAAATATACGACTTGTAATTATAATCAGACTTACATGGCAACCCATTAGGGGAAACCTAGGATTCTCCGGCCAAATACCAATCCCTTCGAAAGGGATAGCGCAGGATTGCATAATGGTCTCTTCTTCATCCTTAATCGAACTAAGTGACAGGTGAGGAGGTCGCGGCGAGGGTGAAGTTAATGGTTCGAAGGTAAATGCGGGAGGAGCGAGGTCTCCATTGCACAAGCCTGGGTTTGGTCATGAGCTGTTGCATTAATGGCAACTCCTCAACCCGGATCAGAGTAGGCGCCATTTCTCTAATCTTACGATAGGCCAGACAACGTTGTACGATGGCATTTGCTTGAACATGTATTACACCTAATAAGTTGATTGATAACCTTGTTGTGTTTATAGTATAGTTTTAAGTCCTCTATTCTAACCTACTGAGTTGTGGTTGCTCACATCCTTATAGACATCATGCAGGTACTGGCTAAGAAGCGGCATACAACTACTCTGAAGCTAGCAACTACTCTGAAGCTAGCAACTGCTAGATCCTGGGGAATGAGGAAAAACATTTGAAGAATAAACACATATTTTTAAGGTCTAAGCTTTTACTTTAGAATTTTTCATTTTTGAATAATGTAGAAATATTGTAAAGTTTAATTGTAATAACTGAATTATAGTGTATATATATATATATTTCCTCACTTTCTTAGGTAAATGATCTATTTAAATTAAAAACTGTTTATTTTAAAGCGGGTTAGTTGTGGATGCCTTATGTAGATCAGGTCTAGGATAGCAATTGTAAGGCCAACTTCTATCTTAGAATGGTTTACATGGCAGGGCTATTACGACTTTACCGCTTCGGGATTGATAGTACACAATGGAGTTGAGCACGTACGAAATCCAATACCAGCTACGAATAACCTACAAGGCACAAGTGCTGGCCAACTTTTTAGCAGAGTACACAAGAGAGGATGAAGCACCACTGGGCGATGATAAACCGGTGTGGACTTTCCATGTCAACAGCTCCTCCACCTCGGGAGGGGGGGGTAGAGGCGTGAGCTTAGTTTTAACCAGCTGGTGTCAAGTCTCATCTGCTACTTCCTCAAGTTCGGATTCGATTCCATTAACGAGTCCAAATATAAGATGCTCATCACTAGTCTCAAACTAGCCAAGGAGATCAGTGCAGAGCAGTTGCGAATCTTCTCGGACTCTATGCTAGTCATCCAGTAAGTTCGAGGTGAATATGAAGCTTATCGGACTCTATGCTAGTCGTCCAGTAGGTCCAAGGTGAATATGAAGCTAGAGATGACACTATGGTAAGGTACCTCGAGAAAAGTAAAGAGTCTCCTAGTAGAGTTCCCTTCCTAGGACATCATGAAGATCCCCCAACTGGAAAATTCCGTGGCAGACTAGCTATCCAAACTAGCCTCCACTAGCATACAAAACCCAAAGATGAAGGACAGCAAGATCTTCATAGAGTACCTACTAGAAAAAAGCATAGCTCTGAGCTCGGCTGAAATTTTGGAACTGACCGTGGCAACACTCGAGCTAAGTAAGATGGATCCCATCCGGAGCTACTTAAAGCACGGTATGCTGCTGGAGGATAAGAGGGAGTCGAAGAAGCTTTGGTACTACGCTACCAATTACACGTTGATCGACTGCGTCCTGTATCGCAAGGAAGTCAGCCTCCCCCTGCTCCAGTGTCTTCGAAAAGGGGAAGGGTTGCGCTAATGGAAAAGCTATATGTCGGAGTGTATAACAATCATATTCAATCCCAAGCCCTCTACCTTTAGGCGCTACGGCTCGAATATTACTGGCCCATCATGAGGCAAGACGCAAAGGCCATAACCTAGAAGTGCCTGTAATGCTAGAAGCACGCCCCAATCAATTACATGCCCAGCATCGCCCTCCAACACCTGACGAGCCTATGGTCATTCTCACAATGAAGGATCAATATCTTCAACACCTTCCCAAAAGCATCAGGAGGACAATAGTTCATAATTGTCACTATGGATTACTTCACGAAGTAGGTGGAGGTCGAAGCAATGGCCAAAATCATAGAGAGGAGTGTAGAGTCCTTCATCAGAAACAACATTCTCTCCCAGTTTGGAGTCCCACGCGTACTAATCACAAACAATAGCCAACAATTCAATAACCCCAAGTTCAAGGAGTTTTACGCCAAGCACCACATTACCCCACATTTCACCTCAGTTGCCTACCCCCAATCAAATGGTTAAGTTAAGGCAACCAATCAGGTTATTTTGGATAGCTTGAAGAAGTGTGTGAACCGATCTCAAGGAGCTTAGAGGAAAAACTGCCCAATATCCTGTAGGGTACAGGACCACCAACTGTACCTCTACGAGCGAAACCCCCTACTACCTTGCTTTTGGGTTAAAGGCAATCCTCCTAATCGAGCTTGAGCTCCCGAACATCTAGACTCGAAGCTTCAATGCTACCATTAACGACTCACTACTGCAAGTGAGTGTTGATACCATCAAGGAAATCAAAGACCTCACTACTACTAAGGTAACGGCATATCAACATCAGGCTGCCTACTATTACGATCAGAAGGTCCGATACAAGGAGTTCAAGGTCGATGACCTAATGTACCGAAAATTAGAAGCCACAGGTTCACATAAAGGGTAAGGTAAACTAGCCCCCAATTGGAAAGACTTGGTCAGGGTAAAGGAGAGATTGGGCAACAAAGCATATAGGCTAGAAAGATTAGATGGAGAGCTCATCCTACACACATGTAACGCTAATAACCTACGTCTCTATTTTGATTTGAATTTCATTATGTACAATTTTCTTTTTTAATTGTATCGAAATAAAAGATCTCAATTGATTGCATACTTCTCTCTCTCTCTCCCTTTATTTCTCTTGCCTTACAAGCCTCCAAAGAGACATGGATAGTTAACCTGGACAGGTCGGAAAGTCACCAACCCAACCCCCCTTAAGGTAACCTCGACAAGAGGAAATGCCCCTTGTACAGAGGAACTCCCCACTCACCGGGCAAGTCAGACCATTACCAACCTGACCCCTCTTAAGGTAGCCTTAGTAAGGGGAAACACCCTTTAAACAGAGAAACTCCCCTCATACCGGGAAGGTCAGACCACCATCAACCTAACCCCCCTTAGGGTAACCTCAGCAAGGGGAAACACCCCTTGCATAGAGGAACTCCTATGCATTAGGCAAGTCGAAACACTACCGACTCGACCCCCCTTAGGGTAACCTTGACAAGGGAAAACACTCCTCATATAGAGGAACGTCCCCACTCTAGGCAAGTAAGAACACCACCTACCTAGCTTATCATTGAGTAACCTCGACAAGGGCAAGCAACCTCTGCACAGAGGAGCTCCCTAACAAGACCTCGACAAGTGTCGACTTCCTTTGGACAGATTCTCTAGTAGATACATTCAAAGATGAACAAAGATCAGGAGAAGAATTTCGGAAAACATTCATCTATTTATTCCATAATTGTTTAATTACAAAGCAAAGGCTGGCATCCTGGCCTTAATTACATTAATTTAAAAAAAAAAAAAAAACCCTGCTATCTCTTAGGATCGGCTAACTTTGTTAATTTGGAAAAATCTAAAGCATCTATCTATTCGGAGCGCTAATCCGCAAGTACTTTAGACGATAGGCCCTAAGTTAGAGCGGGGCCTGAGGGATGTAAACCAGGAGCAGCGAAAGGATCCCCCACAAACAGATCTTCCCTAAGGATAACTTCTGGGACGACTTCCTACTAAGCAGCTGGGTTGCGCTTGCATCATTGTCAACCGCCTGAGCAGACTCTTTCTCCCGTATCAGGGCTTCCCTCTTCTCATTAAACGTCGGGGAATCCAAAAAGTCGAAGAAGCTCAAGTCCAAGTTTGGATAATGAGCAAGAACTTCCCTTCAAATCTAGTAGGTAGAGTTAATGGATAGGTCCTTTAGCTCTTCTAGCTACTCCTCGATCTTCTGGCAGTGGGAGACCGCCTTCTTAGCGACAGCATCACTAAAGACCTCCCCACTCTTCATCTTAGAGATGATCTCTTCCATCTCTGAAATTCTGTCCTATAGCTCCTTATCGAGTCTGATTTTTCAGTTTTTGTTTTATTTAAAATTGATTTCCCCATTTCTGATTAATACTAAACCCTAATCCATTTAATATTAACCCTTAATTAAAGAAATCAGGAAATTCCAGTTTTTTTATTTATAAAAATTTTTGGAGTCGCCATCCGATCGAAGTCGGAAAAAAGAAAAGAAACCATAATCAATTGGGTAGATTGATTACAATTTGGCTACCGGTTTTTTATTTCAATTTGAATGAATAACCAAAGGGTTCCGAATTCGGGGGCTAACCTATTAAACCCTAACGGGTGCCACTATCTATGTACCGAAATTAGGATTATTCTTATAATTATAATAAAAAATCAAAATCAAAAGAAAAAAAGAACCTAAGTTTCTACAGATTTTATCATTACCCCAAAGGTGCCTATGTACCCGTTAGCTGGGATCAGACGATCGTAGTTCTTTTAAAAAAAATCTTTAATGTGTTGATTTATTTTAATTTTAAAAAAACTGTCCGAGTTTACGTTTTTAATTTATTCAATTTATTTAAAAAAAAAAGTCTAAAGAGGTCCTAACTCTTGAATGTTATTGTTTTATAAAAAATACTCTAAAAATCTTATTTTAAAAGGGTTTTTTTATTAATTCTTAGTTAAAAAAAAAATTCTATGTGAGAAATGTTAATAAATAAAAAAATTTTAATCCCAAAAGAAATCCTAAGCTCCATACTACACTTTAACTATCTATCAGAATAAATAAAATATAACATACTCAATATACATATAGATACACTAATACTAAAAGACTCCATTAGGCTAATATATATACATAACTACTTATATATTATGTTATTAACATCAGCAAATAAGGATCTAATAAAATAAAAATAATAATGATATAATGATAACAATAATAATAAATAAAAAATTTTGAAAGAACCGAACAAGGCCAAACTTGGTTATTGTTCAATGAATCAGTGACAATGGATAGTAATTCGTGGTGACGTTGTGGCGTTAGATGAACTACCTACTGTGGATGTGTATAGATTGTGGATGTCGTTGATTGGATTTCGAATCAATGGAGCGTCAGGGAGAATTGTTGAAGTTTGGATTGGATGTCTTTGGAATTGTATTGCATGCTTCAGATCGGAAATTGGAGTTCGGAATTGGATGTCAGATTGATTTTGATTTTGTCAGGGGGCATTGATTTGGAATTGTCCTCATGTTGCATTCGTGGATTGCGTGGACTTTGGCGATTGTTCAGAGATTTGGTCGTTGGAAATTCGTCTGACTTCGAAATTTGATCTTGGCTTTGGAATTTGATTTCATCTGCTTGACGTTAGATTTTGAATCGTCAAGTCGTGGATGCAACGTGAATTTTGGTCAGGGAATTTTTGTCAAGGGAGTGAAGTTAGAATTTGGCATCAGGGAATAGTGTCGGGGAACTTCGGCTTGGAATTTGGCAAAGGGAATTGTGTGCTAATTGCGTTAGAGTAAGGAATTGGAATTGAGGATTTGGTTGTAGAGTCCAGTTGTGGGCGTGACTGTTAGTTGTTGCTATGGCGTTGGAGTGCAGTGCTTCAGTGAAGTATGTACGTGGATCTTTAAGTGCTGCCATGAGTGAAGACAGTGTGCAGTGACGTGCTATTAGTTGTCGATGGTGACCGTATGTGCAGTAGTGGCAATGTAGTGGCATGGAATCTGTGTGTAATGTACTGCTGTGCTTGGGCATGCAAGGAAGATGGACAGCAGAGCGTAGGCAGCAACTGTGCATGTCATGTGTAGCTGATGATGGAGCTTGGCTGCTGTTCATCGACAGTAAGTGGGTTAAGGACTGCTACAACTTGAAGCAAGGGTAACAGTGTGTTGTGACCGTGATGGAGATTGTTTGGCTACTCACGATGTCGGGTTAGGATGCTGTAGGAGACTACAGTACAATACTAATCGATGGAGGAGTGGGTTTTGGACGTGTGGGGTTGATTTTCCGTATGATGGTGTGATGTCGATGCTTGTGCAGATTGTAGGAAGTGCAGTTACTGATGCTGCTATTTATGCTATGTCGTACAGATCCTTGCAATTCAGTAAGCGACCTGTGGAGTTGGTGATGCAGTGGTTCGTGTTGGAGTTATGGGCCTGTTTGGTAGAGTAGTGGACAGTAATATGCATCTGTGTATGATCTCCAGTCAACGGCTCAGCATAGGCAACAACATTGTTGATTAAAGAATTGTAGCTGTTGTGTGATGATGACGCAACTCAGTGGAAGTGAGTGTTGGATAATCAAGTCAGTTGGTTGCTACTGTGTGTGGGTGATAAAATGTTTTGTACTAATGGCCTCCTTTTTTCTGCTGTGTGCCCTCTTTTATTTGTATATATATGTGTTTTTTTAAGGTCGAAATCAAATCATATCATATGTGGATATATCTATCGTATCTGATTCAATAATTAAACTAAATTCAAATGAATTCAAATCCGATTTAACTAAATTCATATGATTTAATTAGATAATCATATCATATCTAGATATATCTATCGTATCTGATTCGATAATTAAACTAGATTCAAATGAATTCAAATCCGATTTAACTAAATTCATATAATTTAATTAAATATGAATCCCATTTTCATCTTACTTTTGCAAAGATAGAAAAATAAAGACATAGGTGTCTGTTGAGACTCGAACCCAAGACCTCAAATTAAATCCAACCCAAATACTCCGATACTTATTTATTAGGCCGTTGGCCTATGCCTTGATATTTAATACAATTAAACTATACTTAAACTATTCGATTCCCTAAAATAAAATTTTTTAACTAAACTAAAACTAAAACTATTTGTTCCTAATATGAGTTACTTCCTAAAAAATTTTAAAGTCTTTTTTTTTATTTTCTTTTCTTATTTTTTTGGTATTTTCATTATTTGTTAAATTTTTTTATTATTTTTATCTTTAATTAATTAATTAATTTTTTTTGTTATTTTTATTTTTTTGAATTAAGACCCTTTTTGTAAAAATAAAAATTAGAACTACAGAGGGGCAAAAATTAGGTGTCTACACTCCCCAACTTACCGGTCCAAACTGACTCTCAACCGACCAACTCCAGTAAGGTGGCCCTAGCGCCTTCACACTCAAATGCCCTCATTGCCAGCTCGATTTGTAGCCTGGCTACAGAAGCCTTCAACTCAGCATTCTCCCTTTCAATTCAGGCCCTAGCTTCGCCCTCCTCGTCTAGCCTCTAAGAGAGACGAGCCTTTGTCTTTTGTTCGTTCTCTAGCCAAACCTATAGGTCATCGACCTTCTAAGACGCCTTCTCAACTCTATCCTTCTCCCGCTCTGCATCCTTCAGCCTTGCATGAACCCTCACCACCTGCACAATAGAGTAATGCAAGTGCCCGTTAGCTTAGGCAAATTTTCTTAAGTACCTCTTACTAGAAGCCCCTGCCTCTGGTAGCACTTCTTTTGCTAATGCAACTCTTCCTACAAACCTATTACCTCTTTAAAGGCAGCATCAGACTTGCTCAATTGAAGCAACACGTGACTGTGGTACTATAAGATGGAAATAAAACCCACAATTAATACAAGACACTGAAGTACAACAGCAAAATATCAATGAAGATCTACTTGCCACATCAGCATACTTAAGTAGGTCGCGTTCTATATAGGGTCATCCCTACCCTTTTGGCGATCCTATCTAGGATAGCACAATCACCAGGGGTGTAAGACCCCATCGAAGCTTAATAGCTGAGGGTCCAGTATCGTAATGTCAGATCGCCGACATAGACCTCCCACTTCAACCTTAGGATCTTCCTCTAAGCCCTCTTCATTTCCGACTCAAGGGCCCCCTTCTTCAATATCTCATCCCAAGAAACGTATGGCACTTCTTAGAATGAGTCCGACCCTAGCCCTATCTTCCTAAAATTGTTGAGGATGTCTAAAAACCCATCCCTCACGTCATTGACACTTTAGTAGGGATGAGCCAGGGGCTACTCATTCCACTTCCTTCTAGCCAAAGGATCTCTCGTTAAGAACCTTTGCTTCTTTGCCCCTAGACTTGGCTCCCTAGACGTCTTGGGAGCCCTACGCTTCTAGCCTGTAGCTAAAAGAGGGGTGGCCCCCTCCACAGCCTCTCCCTCCACCGCCCTTAGAGGAGAAAGCACCTGTACGTTAGGTCCCTTAGCTTCGGCGCCTTCATCACCAATGATGATGGGCTTAGATGGATGGATGAAGGTAGAAGCAAGCAAAGCCGTGCCTAAAGGCCCCATGTCCACGAGCTCATTGCAGATGCCGAGGGGAATCCCCTGGCACAGACTTTGGCCATGCTTTGCTGGTCTCACCAGGCCCTGGCTTTAACCTTACCAGCTTTCCTATTGGTCGTTCTGCTTTAGTTCGCACTTGGTACCAACTCATTAGGTCGTCCATAGATGGACGAGGCATCCTTGGAGCTAAATTTTTGCCTATAAGAATGCTAATCTAAAGTTAGAAAAAGAAAACAAGGACAAATCCAAAGAAATTACCACTACCATTCGCAAAATATCACTGTGACCAACACGACCAGGGAGGTCCTCCCATCCTATAGGTATCAAACGAAGCACCTCGATACTATCATAACTAACAGGTGTATAGGAACAAACCTATACCTTCAACTTACTTCTCCACCACAGCCTTCTTCATGCTAGGAAAGAGCTCGGAGATCAAGCACCAGAAATACCTCTCCACGGTCTCTGCAGCATTGATCTCCTAGCCACCTCTCAGTACCATAAAGGCTAAGATCTCCTGGACAACTTCGGTGTCACTGGGATCGAGCCTCTACTCACCTCCAGTACGGACCATCTCAGTCCATCGGGTCCAAAAATCAACCTCTTCGGGCAGTTCCACCACTACACACACATCCTGCTAACCTTTGATCGAGTCCACGAGACAGTAGAACGGCTTCTTCCTCAGGCACAACTAGAGGTAAGGCCACCCTCAACGCTCTTCCACATGTAGAAGTGACAAAAGAACTCCAGAGTAGCCCTTGTCACCAGGTATTTGCAAAGCGTCTGGAAAGCCTTTAGTTCCCTCTACCCATTAGGAGGGACCTACGATGGATTACAGTGGTAGTAATTGAAGAACTCCTTCTCAAAATGACTTGGAGGGAGGCACTTCTCAAAGACTGTGAAGTGCTTCCTTGATGAACGAGTAGCCTTAATAGCAGGGCCACTCATTCATCCCTTCTCAGCAACCTAATATACCACCTAAGAATTACCCCTACAAGAGAGTTGCCAATGATCTAGCTGGAGGCAGATTGCCTACTTCTGCTTATACGGCCGTGAAGCCCCTTGCCCGCATATACATCCTTAAGGATAGCATCGATAATTCTAGCCCTATCCAATGCCTCCATGGCTATCCTCATAGGTTGGTCAAATTGTGCTAGTGATGAGACCTCGCCCTCCTATACCTAAGGGGGATCACTCCTTATAGAGCCGAAGCTAGAAGTAAGCAACGGTGAAGAGGAGCTAGTCTCACTTTTGTTAGTCAACATGATCGGAAGACTCGAAACTTTTGAAAAAGGTTTGAAGTTTGGAATACGAATGCAAAAATTGTAACAACTAAGCAAAAAGATTACAGAAAAGCATTCTCTCTTTGCGATCCTCCTATTTACAGGGAAATTGCCTAAGAAACTATATAGGCGATTACAAGGATACGTATAAGTACGAATCCCTTGGAATGTTGCTTAGCAGACACTTAGAAAGCATATCCATTGAATGGTCACCTTTAAATGGCAGAAGGCATGTAGCTATACACTAGATTGTTACAACATGACACCTGTCATGTCACATTTAATATATGGAATACAAGCAGGCAAAAGTTGCATTTTAGAAAGGTTCCTTCAATAGGAAGTTTCTTCAAGACCCATCTGACCTCCATCTGGTCAGCATTACAAAGACATGATGCATCTACGTTTGTTCAGCCCTTGTCAAGCCCTATTCCAACAGGCCAGTTTATAACATAGGAGCACCTAACTACCTCTGCTCACTTAGCCTCGGACGTTTTTGGATTGGTGATCCACCGCTTTGGACGACTTCCCACTTCAGGCCTTCCCACCTCAGACTATCCATCATGCCAGATCTATAATTTCATCACTTCGTCACCCACGACATAAGATCGAACTTACAGGAGTCAAATCGATCATGCTTGAGCAACCTATGTATTCCTTCTCCTTGCCTCTTCCTCGGCAAAGAGACTACAAGGGAGGCAAGTGTTGATAGGGCACTTTGGGCATGGACCCCCCCAAACCTGACTAGATTCGCTAGGCCTCAACATCCTAAGCTTACCTTCATAGGCCTCGGGCCTAGGCCTAAATCGCCTAGGCCAATAAAGCACTACGATGGCCACGATCCATAAGATAAGGATAAAACTACTACATCCTGAATATTAGGAATACGTCGGGTACGGTAGCTCCACTCTCCATACTTTTGGGCAACGATCTCTCCCCTTAACTGATCTCCAACTGCCGACTCTACTTCGCTATAAATACCAGGCCACTATCTAACAGTAACTCTTTCTACACACACTACATTTTAAGCCTACATATTACCCATGCATATTCTACACTCACAATAGCCCACTACTAACTTAAACATCGGAGTAGTCACGCCGGACAACCTCTCGGCGTCTCCTCACTGTGTGTTATTTTACAGGCCCAATACGTGTAGATCTCAATCGACTATCGATAAGAATTGAGAAACGACAATTACATAAGATAACATTAGCATTTTCAAAATTAATTTAAGCCACCATATTCCATTTAGGTAGGTATTACTTAAGTTAATATTTAAATCCAAATGAAATCATCGCAACATTCATTCGACTTGACTCATATTCTGTCCTTACTATATTATCAATCCCACATATCTTAGTTAAACAAAAACACAATTCAAATTTCTACTATGAGGTCGACGATGATCGAAGCAAGGCCAACGTTTATTGGGAAAAGAAAAGGAAAAGAAAAAAGAAAGAAAGAAAGGTAAACCAGTATGTCATTGATAAACTTTTATCCGTTTAATGTAAAAGTTTCGAGTTATTCTTAACAATGTATTTATTGTCCTAATCTTATAAATATTGTAGTTTCAAAAAATTTTATGGTATAACCACTCAAAACTAACATAACGCAAAAATGATTATATAGTATAGTTACTTTGGAGTTTAGTAAATCACCTTATTTATAGTAAAATAATACCTAATGGTCAAAGAAGCTATCACTAGTCTCGTTAAAATGATCAACTATTTTTAGCCTCATTTTTGCTATCAATGATTTCACTTTTACTATTAGTAGACATGATTTATTGTAAATTAAGGTGATTTATTGAACTAAAAAATGATCATAATAAATAGTACTTTTGAGTATCTATAAACGCCTTCCTACCCACCCTTCACCCCTTCTCTTACTTATCTCTTATAATCTGTAGAGGGCTAAAATGGCTTCATCAAAATATTGAGATGAGCCAGGCATTAATTTACACTTAACTCCTTAGGCTAGTCATAGAGTTAAAGAGCCCAGTTCATATCTTAAGATAATTTAAAGAGATCCTTTATTGTAGGCTTAGAATAGGAATTATTGAGTCAATCTGCTAGTTGTTAACCTCTCTTCAATAGGCTCATGTGGTTAATTAAGAAGGCCATAATCCTTAACCCCATGACAAATTCATCAAGATAACTCTTGAATGAATAAGTTTCACTCATTTATTAATCATCAGTGAAATGTGACTGGTGCCACTAAGCCTAATCTTTTATAAGGACTATGCCTTACCTTTATTCCAAATTTAGGGAAATAATGTTCTTAGTGGGAGCTTTACCCTCAAATATTAAACAACTATTCAAGTGATGTTCAAGAACTATAAGGTTGAATACCTAAACTCCCTTATTTGTCGCTTATGCATTCAAAACTCTAAAACTATTCGTTCCTCCTCTCTATGACTATCTCTAAGTCATCTCTTTACGTATCACCTCTACATGACTTTTCTGTAGCCACGTAAAGCAAAAGTCACACATGTAACCATGTCAACTAAATCTTCTCATTTATAAATATATGTGTGGTTTTCCAATATTATTTGAGTACATAACCTCCTTATGGTACCACTTGTCTAATTAGGACTGCTCCTTCCCTTTAGGCCCTCATATACATAAAAGCATGTTCAAATGTTGCACTTTCCTACATCTTACCACAATACTACCCATCTTCATTAGATTACTTAATCCACGTGTAGAAATTTAGAAGTCGACCCAAGTAAGGTACATAAGGAAAGTTTAACCTAGATGCCAAGCTAAATAAATTCGATAGCAAGATCGACTTAAGGGCAGTAGACAAGCTCGGATCAACTAAGATATGATTAGGCTTGGGTTAACCAACCGATTTCATAGTTTTGTATGAGTTTGATTGAAATATTTTGATTAGTTTCTATTGATAGGAGATTTTAAATATGGGTCCTTTAGGCCATACCGACCTCTTCAAGCCTGTGGCGGACCCATTTAGGCCCAAGACCAAGGTGATCTCTCTATGTTCAACCTGACCAAAGAGTCTCTAAGCAAGGACCTAACACTATCCAACCTCCAACTTTACATCAAGACGTCCATGATAGGCATATGCTGATGGATAAGAATCCAAGACTCTATCAATAACAAAATCCCTACATCTTAGGAACACAATAACCAATACGATCTCCACTTCGCAAACTTAGTAGATGTGTCAATGTGCAAACATACCCCAAGATTCTCACCATCTCCACTCTATAAATAAGCATAATTCACCAATGATAAGGACACCTTTAACTCCCCCATGCATACTACTTGTAAGCACTCGTATGCTCGTACTTTCTCACTCTCTTTCCCTAACTCCTACTAACTTAAGTATTGGAGTGGTGCCGTTGGATAACACCTCGATGCACCTCACCAAGTACTATTTTGTAGGCTCACTTGCTACTCTTTCAAGGCCCAGTCCAACATAACTCTATTTGCAAAATCCTACTGATGACTATTTCCTTTTTGTGTCATTCAAAAATATGTTATCTTTTCCATAGATTTTAGATGATTTTTCTATTTAATAGTTTTCATTTTTCATGTTTTTCCTCGTATATTAGGATTTTTCAATGTTTCCTTCTATTTTGTTGTTTTCTAGATTATTTAGGTCTTTTTCATACCTATAAATAAGTCAAGTACGTAATCAATCAATCAATCAATTCAAAGAGTTATGAATATTATTACAAGTTGAGTATTATCTTCTCATTTTATATAGAATATAAGAGAACTTATTTCTTGCGGTGCATCGATCTTATACTAAGTTTTTTAACTATTTGCATACATGCATCCAGTGCATCAATCTTATACTAAGTTTCTTAACCATTGCACAAATGCATCCGCATGTGTATGTAAAAACAATAAAGTGATAAAATCTAAAATATAAAAAAATTGTTAAAATAAACTATACATACACTAATTTTAAGGAAAAAAATTATGTATAAACAGTTAAAAGAAGAAGTATTACAATAATTTATTATGTGGGAGTTACCAAGCCCAAATTTGGGAGTTAAAAAAATGAACTTAAACTATACATAGAGTTGAATTAATAGGTATTTTCTTAGTAACAATAGTACAATAGGTATTCTCTCAATAATAATATAGATGGATTATTCATCAATAGGTTGAGGTTTTATACTAAGGTGCATGATTCAATAAGTTAAGGTTTTTCTATAACTACTATTCTTGATTCTATATAATTAACTGTCGTAGTTCTAAAGCTTGACCTTAGCATTCTACTATTTATGCTTCTCCATCAATTAGCCTTAAAGCTTTTGGATCTAGAATCACATCTTCTTCCCAATTGGTTTTGAGATCAATGAATTATATATAACACAATTTGTTCATATCATTTTGTTCTGTAATAAAAAAACATGTATATGTACATACTATCTTTATTTTTCCTTATAATCTTTTATTTTATTGGTTCTCTAAATACAAAAAACAAAACATAAAAAGTTCCATCTTTAATTATTTTCTATGTTATTCAATAATTTCATTTTAATTCACTTATATGAAAAATACACATAACTCTTATTTTTAAAGAGAAAAATGTATGTAAAGAGTGAGAGAAGAAAAAAAGTGAGTTATATTATGAAGAGGAGAAGAAGTCACTTCTTAATATAAATAAACGAGTTTATAAAGTTCTTGTGGATATGAAGCTATATTTCTAAAGTGAAAAAAGGGGTTACAAATTGCAATTATAGATAATGAATTTGAAATCATTGAATTTCTAAAGGAAACAATTCAATAATTCAAATTTGAGATTGTAGAACAAGAAATGGAAGGTTAAAGCATTATTTCAATTGTTATGGATAATGTTGAGAGTTGTAGTAATCGAGAAGAACTTACCATTAAGATTAAACGTATGGCAAAAAATTTAGAAAAAGCTATTGAGGAAGAAATCGATTGTAGATCTATTGAAGATCTAAAAAGGTACTAAGGATAAAAGTTGTAGGATTCATAATCGACAAAAATTATAAAAATGAAGAAATCTTGAAAATTCTAACATTAAGATTATGGATTGAGCGATTAAAAGCAAATCACTAGTTGTCAAAGCCTATTAATTTTCCATTCAGTTGGCATATGCAAAATCACCTACATAAGTCATGAAATGTTCAAAAATGTCATACCAATACAGTTGTACTAACAACATTTGGTTTTGTTAAGTTTTCTTAACTGGGTGTATGATGTTTGAATAGAATTTGGGTGAATTATAAAATTACATGGTTGTATTGATTTGTATTTTGTGTATGAGTTTGGTTTATGTGGAATGATTTTTAATCTAGGTAAGGTTATTCATCGAACCAAACCTACTAGTTCTATTAAATAATGAAGAAAGGGAGTTGAATTGATTCTTCATAAACCTTAGAGTTTCTTACAAAATGAATTTCCAAAACCTCTTCTTGATTATTCATCTATAGAGACTATCAAAAACTATTTTTCAGTTTACTATAACGTGATTAGATTTGTAAGTTAAGGCGTAGAAGTATATATAGCATAATGTAAATATGCAAAATATATAAAGATCATAGGGATAAAGAAGATCAAGCAAATCAATTTATAGTGGTCCCTCCTTACGTGTCAATCCACCCCTTTAGCCTGTAACCCAGGATCCAATCTTCGACATTGACTTATTCTATTATTTGAGAAATCAATGAGGAGTATTAGCACCAATCTATATGTCTCTCAATCCTCTAAGGATTATGCAAAATTACAGATCGTAATGATTCTACTTACCTCACACTCTCCTTTGAGAATACATAAGTCTATAGAATTTACACCCATAACCAATCTCAAATAGTTAAATGAAGATATCAAAAGAAAAACAAATCCCTTTAGAGGAATACAATCCATTTCCATCAACAATTTAGTACAACAATCTCAGAAAGTGAAATTGTGTAGGAGCTTTAATAAGTAATATTTTTTGTCTTTCTTTTCATGTATTACCACTTCTTTCATCTTATGGAGCTCCCTTTATATAGCCTTTGAGTCCAGCGGTCTCATTTGCTTCATAGTTGAATCAGCCTTCGTAAGGAACTAATTGTTGTATGAGATTTCCTTCATAATTGATTTGTCTATTGATTTTTCCTTATTCTTCATAAACGTCATTAGGTAATAAACAAATATAATCCTTTTCCATGATTAACTCTTCTTCATAAATAATAAGTCTTTGTTTGCTTCCTTAAATATCTCCTTATCCATTGTCAATTTGAATGAACTTACATATATGTTTCTTTTGTCCATTAGCTATAGTGTGCAAGACTTTACAATTAGCGACTGGAACTTTGGTGCCTACTTCTTGGGCTATTTAAGAGGATTTTTTTCCATTTAAGCTTGATATTCATGGAAAAGGGAAAAAAATTATCTTAACTTAGATTAGTTTAAAGGACCTTCTAAGTTGGGATATTGGGATCGGAATAGTAAAATAATGATATGGTAACCAAAATAATATTACTCGTTATATATCAAGAATGGCAAAATTGAATTCTGATAATTAACAAATAATTAGAGTTTAATTGCAAGTAGTAAAAATGAGAAAGAAAAATGATGATGATAAGTAATTATTCAAGGAATATGTATGTTCATGACTTATATTTAATACATAAAATATATATACAATCATAAATTAATATAAACTATAAATATATACATATATATAATATCTCAAAATCAACCAAAGCAACTAACAAATTAATGGCAAGAGATAGTTAAACACATTAGAGACTACATACGTTACACGTGGCAACTTTATGAATTAGGAAATGGAGATTATACTCGTGAGCATCCCATATGGACAAAGGATTAAAGTGGAAAAAAAAATCAAATGACACATGGGTAAAGCATACAGAAACAAAAAATAAAAAATCCATCGACAAATAGCTTTTGTAATCACGAAAGTCATCTTTCATATACACATTTTGACATTATGAACTTCAAGGATATCGATCGAAGACTTAGAAATTTAATTTAATTCCCTCATTATTTTTTATTATGATATTCACTTGGTTTTTTGTCGAGGAATCGCAATTTCATAGTAATCCTTATCTATTACTTGAAAGTAATAGAGATTTCTTAATGCAACCAAAGAATCATGATTCTTCATCACTATCACCACTGCCACCGCCACTACTGTCGCTATCGACCACAGTAGCTACCTCCACTACTACCATCACCACCACCAACTACCGCTACTGTTACGCCCCGAAGTCGCAGAGTCACAACAGTCCCACCGTGTAAACCATTCTATGATAGTAACTGGCCTCACAGTGCCTACCATAGACATAATTTACACAAGGTGTCGACAACTCCTCGCTTTGAAGTAAACAGTTCGATTAATAATTATACTACAATCATAATAAATATCACAATTTCTAATAAACACATATAATTATATATATATATATGTCTCCACAGAGCTTCCTAGGAAGTTTCACACAAACATGACAGTTCATTAGATTACATAATAACCATTAGTCTTTCATTCCTAATTAAATGGTCACTCTAGTCACACATTATATTAAGTAACTTGATCCTCACACCTCTGGCTTCAAACGGACTAACCTTTGGGTAATTGTAGGGCGGCATAGTACTTGAAGAGATCACAAATCAGAACCTGTAAAAGGATCTGTAAGGGTATGAGCAACTATAGCTCAGTAAGTTGAATTGGAGACTCATGAATGCATACAAGCACAAACAGAGTTATCAAACAATTATTTTTATGCAATGCATCAATCAAGTGTCATCGCATAACGTAGTCCGGTCCGTTGTGAAATCAGAGAAATTTCACCCGCTCCAATCCGGGTTGAGGAGTTCCATGTTATGCAGCAGCTCACAACCAAACCCAGGCTTGTGTAATGGAGACCTCACTCCTCCCGTGACTACCTTCGAACCATTGACTTCACCCCGGCCGCGACCTCCTCTCCTGTCACTTAGTTCGACTGAGGATGAAGAAGGGACCATTTTGCAATCCTGCGCTATCCCTTTTGAAGGGGTCGGTATTTGGTTGGAGAGTCCTATGATCCCCTAACGAGTTGCAATGCATGACATTTTCAGTTATTAGGGTCGACTAAGATTAAATTCCGGTTAGAGTGTTCAAACAAGTTCATACCAATTCAATCAGTTACAAAATCATTCACAATACAAATTCCAGCACAAATTCAGATACATCAAGCACATGCGCAAACTACTTACAATCACAATCATATACAAGCCTGAGTCTCCGAGTACTACAAAACTAGTACTCTATTACAATAAGTAATAACCCAACTTACTTGAATTTGCTCGATCACTCGATCCCTTAGTCGCGAGCTGATTTGTCTCTGGGTGTCCTATAATACAAATAGGTCTTTTTAGTACTCATATTTTATGGATTCTTATTCTAATTCAAAATGTAACTCATTTTCCCCATGTATACCTATAACACTCTAATGATTCGTTATACTTTATTTCGGGGTTTGACTCCTAAACTAGATTCTAGTTTTAAATTCCTAAGTCTTAATTAGGCTCGAATCCCAATGTGACATTAATCACATTACACTCAAGTACTCAAATATCCTATTAGGTCGTAATTTGGTATTCTAAACTATTCGGTACACGCTAACCCTAATTGAGGTATCGGATTTATTCCCGATGTGTAAAAATCTTACATTTTGAGATATTTACTTAAAATTAAATATTATTTTAGATTTATTATTTTTCTGATTTCAATTATAACATTATCTAAATAACCTTATTTTTTTAGATTTATCAATTTACACTTTCACATTTTACTAATTTCTTATATTACTTACCTAATTTCCCTAATTGACTATACTTAGTACCCAAAGGCTAGGATTAAGGTTCCACTACAGAGATTAACATCCCTAAACATATAATTAATATTCCAATCAGTAATTAACATCCTAATCACCTAATTAACCCTAAACCACTCAATTTTACCATCATTTTAGGGCTAAAAATTAACTTAAAATTTTCGAAAATTAATTTTTAAAAAATGGCTTCATAGTACTGCTCTACATCATATGAGAATCCTACAGAAAAAATTTGAGCTCCAAACTACACTCCTAAGCCTATTTATTTTTCGGTTTAATCATGCTCGGTTTTGAACAATTTGTTAAGGAACCTATATTTCCAGACATAATTAAACTAAATCAATATTTTTCCCTAAATCTACATACAATAAAACCTCAGAATAACAAGTTTCATAATTTTCTGGGCAAAATAAATAATTTTACAAAATTATACAAAAATCGGGTGAATAAATGACTAACCGGTTCGAAGCTTTTTGGCCGTCCAAACCCAATCCAATGTCCCAGGTGGTGGTGGTTCGGTCCCAGGTGGTGGTGGGTTGTGGTTTTAGTTTACTTGCCTAATTTGCACAGTTTTTTTTTTTTTTGGGTTTTCTCTCGATTTTTTCAATGTTCCGATTTTTCTCAGATTCTAAACTGTCCAAATGACTTCTGGAAATTTTTTTCCTATTTATAGACAATTGTAGTAATTAATATGCATTAATTTGACAAGACTTTGTCTAAATTCCTTGATTTTTGGCTTTTAAGTTGTTCAATTTCTATTGGCCAATTTTTCTTTTTCTGACCACGACCTGATCTAGCTTCAGCTTATCCTCTTCTGATTTTTTTTTATTTTTCCATAATTATTTTATATTTATCTTTAATTATTTTCTTAGTTTTTGGCCAATTTAGGTAATTACGTGTATTTTTATTTACACGTAAATACATGTGGGGTACACGTGAACATTCCTAATTATTATTTTGGTCATTCTAAAATTTTTAGTATATATATAATCTATCTCTAGTAATTTATTAGTTATTAGATTACACTTTTTGCCTTTTCGGTAATTAGCAATTATTATGCTTAAAATTTGAAAATTTTATAGTCTCCTATTTTACTACTTATTTTCTTAAATTTAAGTTTACGGGGTCATTTTTACTAATATTTCTCTCAATAGTTTATAATTTGGGTTTGATTGGATCCTTTAGCCAATCGCCCTAAATCTTTGGTTTTAAGTTCAAACCTACGGTTACTTGGCTTAGCTTTAGGGCTTACAGCTACCGCCACCACCAATTACTGTAGCCACTACTACCACTACTGCCACCGCCGCCACTACCATTACCATCGTCACCACCAACCACCATAGCCATCACTACCATTACCACAATCAACCACCACCGCCATCACCACCACCATCATCGCCAAACATCACCCCCACCACTTATCACTTTAGAATTAGTTGAGAAAGAAAATAGACCAAGGATAATTTAGTCATTAAATTTATATTACATGTTTATTCTTAAATTGCTTATAAATCTAACTAAACAAAATAATATATATCATACCTTTATTCCATTACTTATAGAATTCCAATTCCAATTCCATTCCCTCTCATTCTATTCCATGAAGGGAATGAGCTATTAGAGAGTAACTAGAAGGAAAGCAAGCTATCGAGAGTTCAAAGAGGAAAACCAAACACTTAATGTCACTTACTTGAACAACGACTTGTTCCTTATGTTGAACAAGCCCTAACAATGTTTTCAAAGTTTGATTATGAGAACGAGTCCTCAATCTCCTATTCTAATTTTTATTAAGTCCAGTGATAACAAGTTGTTCAATAATCTTATGCTCAGGATTTTGTTTAACTATTATAGCAACTTAAAGTTGCTAGTGCTCTCGATGCGAGGTTATGAAGAGTTTTAGATCAATTTCTACATGCCCTACTTTGATTTGCAAATCTAGTGAGTCACAAATCTCTTTACTACGTGAATTTTTTTAATTTTGTTTTTTTCTATTCTTCGTACCTCTATATTGAACTCCACTATTTGATCATCTATGATGAATGGAATCAATAGTGTAATGACTATTTGCTCTGTTATTATTGAATCTTAATTTTCAATGTAAGAACTTTGATATTAAATTTTTAGAGCCAAGTATGTGTTCTATTTCCGATGGGTAGTGGTCAAGTTTTCAATAGCTTCTAGAAGAAGATGATGAAAAGTGGCGTTATTCATTCTCAATACAACTATATACACTAGCTTTATAATATATTATTATAGTTCCTAATGCTATGATTAAAGAAATTTTATTTATAAATATAGACTAGCATAATCATGTTGTATATTTATTATTTAATATGTCTATCGACACTATATATATTTTGTCAAATTAGTTACCGTCTATGAAATGAAAGAATAAATACCTACAAACATGAGTTACCTAATTTTGTGGACGCAATTTTTGATTTCGACTTAAGGAGTATTCCATGAATTGTTACCAACTTTTATAGAGCAATATGTTATTATACAAATTAAGGAAAGTTATATATATCTATTTACTTTTAGTAAAGTTAATAATATTGCATAATGGTTCACTTTTAAAACATTATTATTTTGTTCCAGTATTATTAAGCTAATATACCGTTCCATTATTTTGTAACTATGCAGTGAAGTTAGATTAAATTTTGAGAACAAAAGGAGTTAATTTTATAAATAAATGAATTATTAAATCTGAAATCGCAATTTTTGAATTATACATATGCATCGGTTTAGCTAGAGTTTACAAGTTAAATAAGTTGAACTTTGGATGATCTGGGCTTAAACTGTAAGTTGGCTACTGATCTCTAGCTATAAGCTAGGTGAAGATGTCGAAATCTAGTTGAATATGAAGGATTTGAGTAGGATTAGAGGATATTATGGGGGATTTGCTAAGTAATGTCATACTAAAAACCTACACAGAAGCTGATTCAAAGGATCCTTATACATAAAGTACAATTAGGATAAATTTAAAAATTAAATGAAAGGATATCTTTAAGGAACTCTAAATTGATCAAACTTAGGGGATGTTTCATAAGGTAATCCAAAAAGTGACTCGTATGATAACTTAGGTAGGATTCGGTCTAAACGGACCCTAAAACCTAAACACTTAAGCATAATAACTTTCCAAATTGAGGCTAATGAACATGCTTATAGGACTAATAAGTTGAATAATCATATTTCTTAACTTCTGAAGATACCGAAAGTGTTATTTATAATATAGCAACTACTAATGAAGGAACACTCTACAATTGCATCTAAGTTAAGGAACGAGTAATCCAAGTAAGTGGGATTAATGTCTTATAGTATTTTGGAGTACTTCAAAGTACTTAGAGGCTTTGGTATGTTTTGACTTGTGATTGTAATGTAATTGTTTATACGTATGTTATGCATGTGTTTAAATATTACTTTATGGCTGTTGTAAGAGTTGAGCCACATGCTATAATTGTTCAGTGTATTTTGTTTTGTTTGGATTGGTTAAATTGGTTGATCATCCTAAAAACTAAATTAACTCAAACTCGACTTAACTCCTAATTTCACATGCATTATAACCCATTAGAGGTAACGATAAGGATTCTCGGGCTAAACACGGATCCCTTTAATAAGGATAACTAAAATGGTCTTTTCCCCACCTTTAGTTGAACTAAGTGACAGGAGAAGAGATTACAGCAAGGTTAGGGGCCGTGGTTTGAAGGGAGTCTCAGGTATAGGGTGTTCTCCATTGCAGAAGTCCCGGTTTGGTTTCAATTCATGAGTATGTGCCGCTAAACTCTTTAACCCAGATTAAAACTAATGTAATTGCTCTAATCTCATGATTGATCGAATAGCATCGTGTAATGGTATTTGCTTATACATGCATTGCATTTAACTAACTTGGCTGAAAACCTTGAATTGTGGTGTATTAAATGCATACTTCTATCTCAGATCCGCTTACTAAGTAAGTTATCACTCATTTCCCTATAGTTGCTTACATGTTCATAGTAAAATTTCCAGCATGCCACCTAAATCCAGAAGATTGAATGTAGGGTCAGGAAGTGAGATCGTGAAGAATTGGCTTAACTTAATCTCGAACGGCAATTTTACTAACATTTATGAAACTATTAGAGATTCCTCAAGTGGCTCTCTAGTTTTCCACTACTAACATGATTATTAAGTATGGTAAACCTGTAGATTTTTTATAACCCTTTTTCTTAGACTTGTCACCGTTTCCCCTACATCCTTATAGATTTGAATATTTTGCCAAGTACCTCTTTTCAAACTCAAATCTTTTCAAGAATTGTTGTTACAAAATCAGGTTTTTATAATCATTTTCTATTATTATAGCATAAGTTCATAACAAATGGGTATAGAACTGAATGCTTCAAAGTGATTGAATTGGGTTCACCTTGTATGGACTAGGTCTATAATAGCAGCTGTAGGATAAGTTATTATCTTAGAATGGTTTATACGATTAGGTTATTATGACTCTACCTCTCTAGAGCATGACATAGTGGTTATCATGATACACTTTTGAATCTTATTTCCTTCATTCCATAATCCATAATATTTTCTTCGTTGTCTTTCTAAAAATGCTTCATCAATTTTTAATATGTTTGTTGCATTTGAAAGATTTCCTCTTATGATTTGATTAATGAGTATGATTAGATATATTACCCAAATAAATCTAATATGTATTTCTAAGCCTTCAAATCAAATTTTCTTAATATGTTGTGAAGATCCTTTTGTAGATGCTTTTAGTTTCGCGATTCCATTAAGCTTTTGACTTTGCTTCTTCTTGTGTAGCATTTTTGATATAGTGCTTTTACCCTTTAGCTTTTGATTTACGCTTTTAGTTTTTCAATTCTTTTTTTCTAGCTGCACTTCAACTTCTGTTGTGCTTTTGGCTACTTCTATATTGCTTCCATCATGCTATTTTTTTCTTCTGTAGCCTCTATCTTTTATTAATACTTCTTTTCATGGCATGATTTTTATAATAATATTTCTATATATATAACTACACACTAAATAAACATTTTAATAAGCACTTAACATAATGTTTTCTTAACGTCAAAACATAAGCGGAACACTTAACAAAATCAAACCAAACAACGAAATGTTGCTCTTTCATATTTCGATTTAGGTCACAATTCAGTTTAAGAGTTAAACCAAACTAAATCACTTCTTACTAAAAAAAAAAAAAATAGTGATACTTTTTAATTTTAAACTTATTGACACTTCAATCAACCATATTCACCTTTTCCTTTTTATCGTCTCTCAGCTTCCATAATCCATTAATTTTCTTCACTAGCAACTCTCATCTTTAGCAAACTCGCATACTTTCACTATCACGTAAGATGCAATGTCGCCATTGTATTATTATTATCATTTATTTTGTTGTTCTTTTGAATTTTATTTTTTTAATTAATTACATTATTTATATATAATATATATTATATGTAATTATATGATTAGCTTCATTATAAGCATTTTTTTTTCACATTTGATTTCTTAAATTTTTTCCTATTTTTTAATAATTTTATTTATTTATTTAAATTATTCTTATTTATTTGCAATTAAAATGCTATATAAGTAACACGTACATGTTAATTGGCATGTAACAGCCACGTCATATTAAATTAACGTTGTTATAACTGAAGGTTAATAAAATCTCGTATTTTAATTTTTTTTTTTTTAGATATTAATTCTTTATTTGATCTTTTTAAAACATTAATCTTCTTTAAACTTACCTCTAAACGTTGATAATCCCCATGTAATATGCCTTGAGGATAAATAGGAATAACAAAGGGGTAAATTGGTAATTTTACATGACTCTAAGTTGTTGACAAAGTATGAGATAAAATTGTTGCCTTATTGATTATGTATGAAAAGGTGATAATTATTTGAGAAATAAATGAAACTTAAGCCTATTAAGAATAAATGTAAAGTAAAAGGATGATACTTTCATAAATTATCAAATCTGGTTAGTATATGGGAACATTGAGACACTCAAGTATTTCTCAAAATAATGATGGCGCTATAAGGAGCATGAAAAATATATGCTTATGTGTCCAAAGTGAAATTGGGTTTATATGTGTATGGAAGAACTTGAGGATGTTGTTTAGGATTATGCTAAAGAGCAGGAGAGTTCTTTTAACTTTATGTGACTTACCGTGGTCATAAAAAAGTATAATCACTTGTAACTTTCTAAGTATCCTCAATAATTCATTAATTGTAACCTATATAGCTTGATACGATATTTGATTGGTGAAGGATGATGTATATTTAAGCATCTTAAACCTATATGAGTGAGTGCTCTTGCTATATGTTTTTGTGCGTAACAACCACAATTTGCATGATCACTTAGTTACTATATAATAGTCATCGTGATTTCACTTACACTAACAAGGATTAGACCCTGGCTACCTTCTTACCCTTGCTAAACTCCCCCAAGCTAAGGTCAAGTTATTCCAATAAGTGCCAAGCAATTGGGCGAAGCCTTGTTTAAAAAAGGAATCTAGCTCCTCTAAGGCAAGAACAGAAGACTAAGTTTAAGAGAAGTTAACCTTAAAGGGGCCAGCTTCAACATTCCAACCTGAGCTCTTTCCTAACCAAGATAAAGGTTAAGAGCTTAGCTTAGGGAGTGTGCTCTCCAACTCTACATGCTCAGACTGGATTGAAACAAGATAGACAACCTTAGCCCAACTCAAACTCTAAATGAGCTGTCTACCCCCAACATTAACTCACATGTTGACTAGGTCTCGAGCTCAGTAATTATGGGCCAACTTGACTGGCAACTTAGCTAGGCTTATAGGAGCCTTGAGACGTATACCTTGAATTCATTCAGCTGTCCTTGATTCATCTCATGCTTATTCTAACCCCATCTTAACCAACTTAGATGAGCCATATTTCAACCTTCATCTATAAGATGCACAATTTTGTATAAATTCTTATTATTTTATTTTTTTAACTTCGTAGGCCTAATTTTTAAGGTTTTTATAAGCTATTTACAGAATTGCCATTAGGGTTTTAGGTTTTACTATAAATAGCATCATTTTATAGCTAACTAAGGATTATTAGAAAAGATTATGCTTGAATATTTCCTATGTAAGCTTGTTAAAGCTTATTAATGCAAACTTACCGTATTGCCAGATTATTGAGTATTAATTTCTTTAATCCACTATTCTTATTAATCTTCTTCATAAGATTGTGGTGAACCCTCTTTCAATTAGGTAGTAACATTGATCCACCATTAGAACCCCTAAGTATTAATTTAGCATTCGGGTGTTGTATTGAATCTTATTTCGAGCTTATTGTTTCTTTATTGGTGTGTTTAATCTACTTACATTCACAACCATACCCCCATTTATTTACCATTTTCATCGTTACAATCCCTAAAACTTGAGACCCTTTCTACGTCTGTATGTGTACTGCATGTTAGTGCTACAACCTTTATACAACGTAGTGTATCATACATGAATCCCATAACTTAATAAATTGATGAAGTTTTAAATTTTATGGTATGTGATTTCCCTCAACTTTGTGTGCCAATTGTTGTGAAGAAGTATGGCAATTCACAAGTTTCTATGTATCTTTAAAAGTAAATTCATACTGACTATATTGCTTGATTCAATGTTCACTTAATGAATGATAATGTGATAGGAATCCAACCTCCAAACCAATCATTAGGCAAGATGCACGAACTTTAGAGCCTCCCAAGGAAGATCATATCCAATCAACTAGTCGAAGATGAAGCTACCATCGTACAGACCTATGAGTTATATCATTTACCAAACTACAATAATCTTATGATTGTCATATGTGTAAGCCCCACAACCAGCTACTTGGAGTTTTATTTATAAAATTTAGGGCGATCGAGCAAACTGTCCGATTCAACCAAAATTCTATGACGAAGCTAGAAATATTAGTAAAAGCGATTCTGTAAGTTTGAATTTAAGAAAATAAGTAATAAAATAAGAGGATATAAAATTTCCAAATTTTAAGTATATTACTCGTTTTTATCGAAAATACATAAAATGCATCATAATAACTAACGAATTACTAGAGATAAATTATATGCACACAAAAAATCATAAAATAACTTAAATAATATTTAGGAATATTTATTGATACCAAATATGTATTTACTTGTAGATAGAAATATGCGTAATTACTTAAAATATACGAAATAAGCTAAAATAAGGTTAATTAATTAAAGAAAATTCATAATTAATTAAGGAAAAATCAGGAAAAATGAAGAAATCTCCATAATTGAGGCATGGCAGCTTGGGAGTGAATAAATAAAAGCAACCAATAGTAATTAGCCAAATAAAAAGTAAATTTGGAAGTGGATAAAGACATTTGGCAACCAGAAATTAGGAGAAAAAAATCAAACCAGCCCTATAAATATCCCAAAATTTTTCAGAAGCTCATTTGGTTAGTTAAGAGATTATAAAAATTAAAGAGAATCGAAATATTAAAGGTTAGGGTTATTTATAAAAAATCTATGTAATTAGGGCTTTAGAAGGAAAACCCTACTCAACGGGCACATGCAAACAAACAGCCACCATCACACCACTCGAACACTACCACCCAACTTAGCTAACACACCTAGGGCCGCCGCTGGTGGCTAGAATCCCAACGGCTGGGTGAGTTCAATTTTAGCATAATTTTGTAAAATTTGTTAAAATTATTAATTTTGCCTAGAAAATTACTAATTTTGTTATTCTACTGTTTTATTGTATTTAGATTTAAGGAAAAATAGTTATTAAGTTTAATTATGTCTATAAATATAAGGTGCTTAAGAAATTAAGTAAAATCGAGCATGTTTAGGATTAGAAATAAATAGGCTTAGGAGTATAGTTTTGAGCTCGATTTTTTTTTTCTATAGACTACTTAAGTAATATTGAATAGTGCCACAAAGCCTTTTTTCAAAAATTAATTTTCAAAAATTTTAAGTAATTTTTTAGCCCTAAAATGATGAGAAAATTAAGTAATTTGGGACTAATTAAATAACTAATTACTGATTTAGAAGGTAATTATATGTTTATGGATATTAATCTCTGATGTAGTAACATAATCTTAGCATTTGGAGTATTAATTGTAATTAATATGGAAATTATGTAGTAAATGTGAGTAATTTAATAATATATGAAGTTGGAATTTAATAAATATAAAATAATAAGTTAAATTAGATAATATAATAATAATATCAGTACATATTAAATTTGATACAAAAATTAATTTTAGATAATTATACAAAAAATGTAAAATTTTCTTATATCGGGATTAAACTGGGTACACTAATTAGGATTATAATATACCAAGTAGGTTAGAATATTGAATTAAGACCTAGCATGATATTAGGATACTCGAGCTTAATGTGATTAATTTCACATTAAGATTAGAAATGTATTTTAGGACTTATTTGTAATTAAAACTGATTTAGAACCTGAACTAGAATTAGATTGGGAAACCAAATCCCGAACTAATGTAAGATGAATCGCTAGTAAATAATAGGTATATAAGGAAAATTGAGTTAAGTTGTAACCTAAAATATGTATTATCTAAGTATAAGTACTAAAAAGCGTATTTATATTATAGAATACACAAAGATGAGTTAACTTGCAACCAACAAAGTGATTGAGCGACCGAGGATTTCAAGTAAGTTGGGATTAATATGTTGCTGTATTTCGGAGTATTAATCTGTAGTATTTGGAGGCTTGAATTGTACTTGATTCTGTTTGTTAGGTGGTTGGTTACATGCATGTGCTTGTTCTGAGTTGCTGATTTGCTCTCTGACTTGTATTTGTATAGAATGATTGATCACTCTAAATTGGATCTAATTAGATATGTGACTTGTAATCACAAATCGGACATGCATAGCAACCTATTAAGAGAACATTAGAATTCTCCGGCCAAATACTAACCCTTTCGAAAGGGATAGTGCTTAATGGCATAATTGGTCGCTTCTTCATACTTAGTTGAACTAAGTGACAAGAGAGAAGATCACGACGAAGGTGAAGTTAATGGTTCGAAGGTTGTCACATAGGAGCAGTGTCTCCATTGCACAAGCTTGAGTTTGGTCGTGAGCTGTTGCATTAATGGAAACTCCTCAACCCGAATTAGAGTGGGTGTAATTTCTCTAATCTCACGACTGATTAAACAACATTGTGTGATGGCATTTGTTTGAACATGCATTGCACCTAATGACTTGATTGATAACCCCGTTTGTGTTTGTTGTATGGTTTAAGTCTCTACCCTAACTTACTAGGCTGTGGTTACTCACATCCATATAGATTTTATTGCAGATGTTAGCTAGAAAACGGCTTATAATTACCTTGAAACTAACAACTGCTAGATCCTGAGGAACGAGAAATATATCTGAAGCACAGATATATCTTTAAGGTCTTAGCATTTATTTAGAATTTTTCATTTTCAAATAATTTATTATTTAAGAAGTATAAGACAATAAAACCCTATAAACATTATTTATAATACTTTAATCTTAATGTATGTATATGTTTCCATACTTTCACTTATTTAATTTATGAACTGTTTACTTCAAAGCGGGTTAGTCGTGGACGCCTTATGTAAATCAGGTCTAAGATGGCAACTATATGGTTAGCTTCTAGCTTAAATGATTTGCATGGTGAGACTGTTATGACTCTGCCGCTTCGTGGCGTAATAATATGTGTTGAGGAAGACTTCAATGGTCTAACCTGGAATAACTTATTAAGCCATCTCCAATGGTCGAGTCGCATTAGCTAACCTGGTTAAAGGGTTTAACCTACTAAATCTAGAGTGCCAACATAAACTCCGACTCACTAACTTTGACCTCCCTATAGACCATTACAAGCTATTCAGTAGCTGACCTGTCCACCTAGTAAATCTCACCCATCAACCTAACTCAATACTATTTTGTCTTCTTTTACTGAGATTACCACTAGTATTACATCAACACATATCAACATCAGTTGATAGTAACATGATTCTAGATTATTCTTTTTGGTTTCCTTTACCTTTCTACCCTTTTAGGATAGTATCACAATTGTATTAATTACTCTTTTAGGTTTTACTACTTTCATTTTTCCCATTTTATCCTTTCACCTAATGGACTTACTATAAATAGTCTATTCTTTTGTAGGCCACACATCATTTATCTTCAAAAATAGAATACTCTTTATTTTCTTATGAACTTTACTCTCAAGTTATTTTCTCTTATTAATCCTTAGCAAAAACTGTAGCAAGAAAACCATAGCTTTCTTCTTAGTGGGTTATATTCAAGCAAAGATCATATTGTGATATGTTTAGTGATGCCTAATATCCACTTGAACAACTCACTTTAGCCGAAACCCTGCTTAAGCCCATCACATTCAACTTAAAACATAATCGAAATACTTAACAAAATCAAACCGAATAGCAGAATGTCGTTCTTTTATATTTTGATTTAAGTTACAATTCAATTCAAGGGTTAAACCAAACTAAATCACTTCTTATTAAAAAATAAATAGTGACATTTTTTAGTTTTGAAACCATCAACATTTCAATCAATTGTATTCACCTTTTCCTTTTTGTCATTTCTCATCTTACTCTTAGCTTCCATAATCTACTCATTTTCTTCAGCAGCATCTCTCATCTTTAGCAAACTCATACGCCTTCACTATTGCATAAGATGCAATGTCACCATCGTATTATATAATGTAGCTTTGATTCTTGCATAATGTTACCAATTTAGACATTAATATTTGATTAACAACTTTGCTAAATTTTTAGTATTCTCAACTAGAATAAATGTTTTTAAAAAGCAATTTAAACTAGATTAAACCAAATGGAATTGCATTCAAAGTGATTCGAAATCTCCAATTGCTAAAAACAACTCTATTTATTAAGGATTTGGACCCCAAATCCAAGAGATCTAAGCAAATACCTTTTCTTTCTTTAACCAATCATAACTGAGTTCAAGTCATCAATTTCACAATTCCATAGGAATTTCATATTAGTTGTGTTCAAATATTTTGGTTAGTTTCCTTTCTAGGTTATTCACTTAATGTTATTTTCATAGTTATAAGGATTTGTTTTGATTATCAAGACCGTTATAATTTAATGACATCACCATTAATCTCTCATTGGAAGGAATAGGTTTAAATCTCCCCTCTCTTAAGTAATAACATAATTGGAAAGAAAAAAAGGAATTATTTTGAGCAGTTTCCTTTTAGTTTTCTTTGCGATTTCATTATGTTTCCATTTTATTATGTTGTTTCCTAGTTTATTTAAGTCTTATTCAACTATCCTCTTTAATGAGTATTTTAAATTTATACTCAAAGACTATTTTAATAGTTCAATGAAGGCATAAATGTTTGCTAATGAATAGGTAGTTCACTAATAGTACTCCTAAAATCTAGCCAATAGTCTAAATATAAAGTGAAAATGGGAAAAGAAATTATTAATTATTATAAGTCATAGGTATGTATAGGTGATGTGTAAATACCAATGAAAAATTTCATATTTATGAGAGTAAAATAGAAAATTTCTAAAATAGCTAGTATCCATATTTTGCAAGCACTACAAATGTAAATTTTATCAATATTTATGCGTAGTATGTATGGCATATCATGCTTAATTAGCCATCAACATGATTGACAATGCATGTGCAAAAATTTTAAGATATAGTACTATACACACGTATGAAATTGCTCTATCAAGCTGTATATCTAACTGATAATTTATGAAATAGAATAATGCTTAAATAGTTTAAAAAATGTTAGGAAAACAAAAGAAATGTACAACTACAAAATTACATCATAAATATAGCCGTTAATAATACTAATCACATTTTATATACTTTGTTGAATAAATTGCTAGTTGCTCAGAAAGATAACGAATAAAATAAGGATTTGGGAAATTATGAAAAGAAACTTTGATAAAAATGTCTAATTCTACTTAAAATAAAATATATGCATCTCTATCAATAAGTATGTAAAACCTAAGAAAATATAAAAAGAAATAAAAGAAAATAAATAAAAAATAAGTATAAGGAATAAAGGTACGAGTTGGTATTATTAAAAAGAAGTAAGGGTAGTTTAGGTATAACAAAAGTTCCTTGAACCCTAGTATAAATGCCAACATAAGCTTTTCAAAAACCCTTTTCACAATCATTTCTTACGTGCAGCTCTTGTAGATTAGGGTTCTTGTGTGAGACGTAAAATAAGAAAGGGTTTTTATCGAGTTTAACCAATACGGAGATAGGAGAATTCAAGATAAGGGTTGAAAACGTCTTTTTTCTTAAAGGATTCTAGCGAAATTCAGTTAAAAATTTATTTTTCTCCAAGGCAACAAGTAAAATGAATTTAAGGTAATGTTTCAAATGTTCTATGGTAGGCTCTTGGTGGTGGAAGTGTGAAATTAGGGTCCCACTGGTAAGTATTGAATAATTATGCTTTATGCGCATTGTTTTATTAATGTGTTGATTGAATCTTAAAGAGTTGAATTAAGTTTTGATTGTAGATTGGTGTTTGGTTGATGTTTTGAGGGTTGTAGCATTGAGTTGGTGTTTAGGAAACACTCAAAAAGAATAGTTTTTGAAAATTGCTGGAAAGGGATTGAAGTGTGGGGGTGAAAGATTGCTGCAAACTATAGATTAGCATTTGAACACCATGTAAAGTAGCGTCTAAACACCATGCGAAGTAGCATCTGAACGCTAAGTGCCCTGACACTTACAATGACATTCCTTATCTTATGTTGGTGTTTTTTTAGTATCTTTTTCCATTCTTAATCCTTTCTAAAGTTTTTCTAAACATGTATCTTCACTCAAAACACTTCACAGACCCATATACCATCATAGTGATACTAAGCCTTAAGTGATACAAGTTGCAAGTGTGTAAGGTTTGAGTTGTTGGGTTTAAGAATGAAGTGAGATGAGTTTAGAAACTAACTAAGGTGTTCTATTTTCTTATAAAAAGCTTGTGAAGATACAATTTCATGATCCGAGCAATCCATTCAATTAGATATGAGGTATTGTATGTTGTTTGTATTTGTAGGATTATGGCTTGTTAAATGGACTTAATGACTATTTGGCTTAAATTTAAAGTATGTTGCATGCTTGGTTAGGCCCAAGGGACCAAGGGGACCAATGACGTTAGAGTGGCACCCCAATAATCTTAGTGTGATGTTGTCATGATTGAAATCTCACTTTGAAATTATTTAGGTAAGTTAAGATGCATAACGTATCAATACACTGATTGCGAATCATTAAAGCATCTGGGAAGTTAGAACAAGATCTCGAAGAAGCAAGCCAAGTGGTTAGAGTTCATAGAGGGTTTCTCGTATGTCATCCAATACAAGAAGGGAAGTACAAATGTAGTCATCAATGCTCTGTCATGATGGCAAACCTTATTGACCACTTAGCAAACGAAATTATTAGGATTTTCACTCACTACCGAGCAATATACTCATGATCCTCATTTCGGCCCCATCATGGAATAGTGCAGAGATAGAATTACTATCAAAGGGTGTTATCTTAAGGACGGCTACCTACTTAAGGATTGAAGGCTATGCATACTAAACTGTTCTACACGTGAGTTATTGGTCAGGGAAGCTCATAGTGGAGGATTATCTGGACATTTTGGGGAGACCAAGACAGCTAATTTGTTGAGGAAAAACTTTTATTGGCTTGGGTTAGCTAAAGATGTCCATAAGGTAGTTGGTGGTTGTGAAGTGTACAAATGAGCAAAGGGGAAGAGAGAACCCTATAGGGAGTACATGCCCTTGTCGACACCAATCTTACCTTGGGTTAACCTTAGTATGGACTTTGTCCTAGGGTTGCCCCAGACATCCAGAGGAAAAAATTCTATCTTCGTTGTAGTAGACCGCTTCAGCAAGATGGCACACTTCATTCCGTACCATCAGACTAACAATGCTTTATAAATTGCCGATTTGTTTTCATAGGAGGTTGTCCGACTACATGAGTATCATAGACTATTGTCTCAGACTGGGATACAAAATTCTTGAGCTATTTTTGGAAGACTTAGAACTAAACTTGTATCCAGCTTCAGTAGCCACCCTCAGACTAATGGCTAGATTGAAGTGGTGAACCGAACACTAGGCATTCTACTCAGAGCTGTTGTAAGGAAGAACTTGAGGGATTAGGATTTGTGCCTACTAGTCATGAAGTTCACATACAACCGGACTGTCTATAGCACTACAAGGAAGATCTCATTCGAGGTTGTTTATAGCCTTAACGCAACTATTCTCCTGAACATGATTGGTACCCTAGCAATTACCGAAGAGAGTGAATCCAAAGTGGATTGAGCTAAAGAATTGCATGAGTTACACCGGTCTATTACGAAGAAGATCGGCAAGTTCAATCAGAGACAATAAGAGATCAGCAGCCGAGGCCGCCGAATTATTTCTTTCCAACCAAGAGACTTAGTATGGATTCACCTTAGTCGAAAGCGATTCCCGTACTTAAGACAAAGCAAACTATCTCCTCGAGCTGACGACCCATTTAAGGTCCTGAAAAAAATTAACCACAATACTTACTAGATCAAGTTGCCTGATGACTATGGTGTCTCCTATACCTTCAATATGTCCAGTCTGATTCCCTATTAACTAACAGAAGACCCTGCGAACGCCCTAGATGAATGAGTAGAAATTACTTCAAATTTGAGGGCAAATCTTTCTGACCCCTAGGCAGATGATAGGAATTAACCTCCTAGATTGATCACAAGAAGTTAAACTAGAGGACTTCAAGGGCTCGCATTGAAAATACTAGCTCTAAGCCATAGCTGTGATGGGGACTCCTATCCCAATTCGACCTCTTGCCAACTTGTCTATCAGATCCTTACGTGTATCCAACATGCTCCTACCCAACAACAAAGTCCTAATCTAGAAGATAGCCTAAAACTAACCAAGTCGAGCTACCGACTTGACCCATTAGCATCTGACTTTAAAACAGCTAACCTTTTGCTAAGATGATTGACCCCCAGCCTGATCTAAATTAGGTCGACCCCTGATTATAACACATTCCTGCTTCCAGCTATGTTGTATTATATCCCAGATGTCTAACCACTAAGCGACATGTGTCTCTTAACACAACCTTTCAAAATGATTCTTTCAAAATGATTCTTTCTTTTTCGTATTGAATATTCTTTGTCCTTTTTAGTATGACTCATGTAACCTAATTATAAGATACCCTTTTGTCTTTCATACATGTAGAATAACCCTAGTAGGCAAGTATATAAACCCCTACTTTCCTTGTATGCACATTGATATCCTTTTCAATATAGAATTACTCATTTGAGCAACCTTTATATTCTCGTTATCTCTTAACTCTTATCTATTCCCTTTAGCAAAGAGTAGTAATGAGTGACCCTTCAGTTCGGACCAGTGTGTCATATTTAGCGAATTATAGGCCAAGTAGGATCCAGTGGTGAGTCATATACATTCGGTAGCTACCCAGGTTTTGCTAGTTTCTTTTCTATTTCCTTTTCGATCCGTTGGTTGTGGTGCCTCTTTATGTGTCTGACCCCGAAGACACATCATCGTACAAGTTACATTGGCTGAATGAGAAAGGAGCATTACACGTTACTTAGCAAATACTATTACCAATCACTATTGGAAATTATTCCGACGATGTTCTCTATGATGTGATGCTTATTTGCGCTTCACACGTATTGTAAGCCCTAAAGCCAAGCCAAGTAACTGTAGGATTGAACTTAGAACCCAAGGTTTAGGGCGATCGATTAAAAGATCCGATCAAACCCAAATTATAAACTATTGAGATAAATATTAGTAAAAATGACCCCATAAACTTAAATTTAAGAAAATAAGTAGTAAAATAAGAGACTATAAAATTTTCAAATTTTAAGCATAATACTTGCTAATTACCGAAAAGGCGAAAAGTGTAATCTAATAACTAATAAATTACTAGAGATAGATTATATATATACTAAAAATTTTAGAATGACCTAAATAATAATTATGAATGTTTACATGTACCCTACATGTATTTATGTGTAGATAAAAATACGCGAAATTACCTAAATTGGCCAAAAACTAAGAAATAATTAAAGAAAATTATAAATTAATTATGGAAAAATCAGAAAAAAATTAAAAGAGGATAAGATTATCCAAATCAGGTCGTGGCAGGTCTAGATCTGTAAAAGAAAAATCAACCAATTAAAATTTGACAACATAAAAGCCAAAAATCAAGGAAAATGGATAAAGTCTTGTCAAATTAATGCATAATAATTACAAAAATCGTCTATAAATAGGGGAAAATTTTCCAGAAGTCATTTGGACAGTTTAGCATTTGGGAAAAATAGGAAAACTGAAGAAATCGAGAGAAAATCCAGAAAAAAAAAAAAAAGAAAACTATGCAGATTGGGCAAGTGAGCCAAACCTACCTCTCATCACCACCCTACACTAGACCCACCGTCTGGGCCGGCCGACAACCTTGGACCGGGTTTGGATGGCCAGAAAGCTTCGAACCGGTTAGTCCCTTATTTACCCCGATTTTGAATGATTTTGTAAAATTAGTTAGTTTGCCCAAAAAATTATGAAACTTGTTATTCTGAGGTTTTATTATATGTAGATTTAAGAAAAAATATTTATTTAGTTTAATTACGTCTAAAAATATAGGGTTCTTAACAAATTGTTCAAAACCAAGCATGATTAGAACGGAAAATAAATAGGCTTAGGAGTGTAGTTTGGAGCTCAATTTTTTTCTGTAAGATGCTCATATGATATAGAACAGTGCTATGAAGCCATTTTTTTAAAATTAATTTTTGAAATTTTTAAGTTAATTTTTAGCCCTAAAATGATGGAAAAATTGGGTGATTTGGGGTTAATTAGGTGATTAAGATGTTAATTACTGATTTAGATATTAATTAGATGTTTAGGGATGTTAATCTATGAAGTGGAACCCTAATCCTAGCCTTTAGAGTATTAAGTATGGTTAATTTAGGAAATTAGGTAATTAATATAAGAAATTAGTAATATGTGAAATTGTAAATTAATAAATCTAAAAAAAAGGGTTATTTAGATAATATTATAATAGAAATAAAAATAATAATAAATCTGAAATAACATTTAATTTTAACTAAATGTCTCAAAATGTAAGATTTTCACACATCGGAAATAAATCCGATACCGCAATTAGGGTTAGCGTGTACCGAATAGTTTAGAATACCAAATTACGACCCAATAGGATATTTGGACACTCGAGCTTAATGTGATTAATTTCACATTAGGATTCAAGCATATTTAAGGCTTAGGAATCAAAAATTTAAAATCTCATTTAGGATTCGAACACCGAAATAGAGTACAACAAATCATTAGGACGTAATGGGTATACACGGAAAAAAAAGAGTTAAAATATAACTTAGAATATGAAACCATAAATTATAAGTACTAAAAAGACCTATTTGTATTATAGGATACCTAGAGATACATCAGCTTGCAATTAAGGAATCGAGCGATCGAGCAATTCCAAGTAAGTTGGGTTATTGCTTATTGTAATAGAGTACTAGTTTTGTAGTACTCGGAGACTTAGGCTTGTATATGATTGTGATTGTAAGTAGTTTATGCATGTGTTTGATGTATCTGAATTTGTGCTAAAATTTGTATTGTAAGTGACTTTGTGACTGATTGAATTGGTATGAAATTGTTTGAACACCCTAAACAGAATTTAATCTTAGTCGACCCTAATAACCAAAAATGTCATGCATTGCAACCCGTTAGGGGATCATAGGATTCTCCAACCAAATACCGACCCTTTCGAAAGGGATAGCATAGGATTGCAAAATGGTCCCTTCTTCATCCTTAGTCGAACTAAGTGACAGGAGAGGAGGTCGTGGCGAGGGTGAAGTCAATGGTTCGAAGGTAGTCGTAGAAGGAGCGAGGTCTCCATTGTACAAGCCTGGGTTTGGTTGTGAGCTGCTGCATAACATGAAACTCCTCAACCCGGATTGGAGCGGGTGAAATTTCTCTGATTTCACAACGGACCAGACTACGTTGTGCGATAATACTTGATTGTTGCATTGCATGAAAATAATTGTTTGATAACCCTGTTTGTGCTTGTATGTATTCATGAGTCTCCAAATCAACTTACTGAGTTGTAGTTGCTTATACCCTTATAGATCCTTTTACAGGTTCTGATTTCTGAACACTTCGAGTACTATGCCGCCCTACAATTACCCAGAGGTCAGTCTTTTAAAGCCAGGGGTGTGAGGATCAAGTTACTTAGCATAATGTGTAACTAGAGTGACCTTGTAGTTAAGGATAAAAGACTGATAGTTATTATGTACATTAGTAAACTGCTGTGTTCATGTAAAACTTCCTGGGAGGCTCTGTGGACTTACTTATAATTATCTATGTTAATTAGAAATTTGTAATATTTATCATAATTGTAGTATAACTGTTAATCGGACTGTTTACTTCAAAGCGAGGAGTCGTCGATGCCTTATATGGATTATGTCTATGGTAGGCACTGTGAGGCTAGTTACTATCATAGAATAGTTTACACGGCGGGACTGTTGCGACTTTACGACTTCGGGGCGTAATACGTATTACTTGGACGACCATAGCTATTTGACATAAGAGTTATCCATGACAGATATAGGAATACATATGTATTCGAGAAGGATGGCGAGAAAATTACGCAAAACCCAATGCCACTGAAAGAAGTTAATAAACTGCAGATAAAACTTACTTGTGGATTGAGGAAGATTGATGATGAGTAGAGCCAAGCTTTGAAAGGCCATCAACATTGACAAGTCAACCCTCATGTTGGTCAGGTACCTATTAGAGATAAAGGAGTAGGGTGAACTACCCTTGGAAAGAAAAGAGTTGCTAGACAAATAGGTCGATCTATTCCTAGAAAATTTACTCAAGGGGTTAACCCCAATTCGAGGCATAGAACACTGCATTGAAACAAATAAGTCCCAAACGGGCTTCTAAACTCCAACGATAAGTCAATGAGCTGCTGGAAAGAAGTTATGTTAGGGAGAGTCTCAGGCCTTGTGCTGTTCCGGTGATCCTAATGTCGAAAAAGGATGGTACCTAGTGGATGTGTATTGATAGCCAAGCCATGAACAAGATAATAATCAAATACATGTATCCAATCCCCAAGTCGGAAGATATGTTGGATGAATTGAGTGGAGCCAAGATCTTCAGCAAGATTGATTTGAAATCTGGCTACCATCAAATTCGAATGCAGCAGGGAGATGAATGGAAGACTGCATTCAAAACTCAACAAGGACTCTACGAGTGGTTGGTCATGTAATTTGGCTAGTTGAATGCCCCAAGTACTTTCATGCGGCCAATGAATCATGTACTAAGAAATCCCATGGGGAAGTGTGTCATGGTGTACCTTGACGACATCTTGGTTTACAATTCCGACATACCCAGTCATTGTGAACATCTCCATGCTATGTTGAATGTCCTCTGTACCAAAAGATTACTCGGTAACTTAAAGAAATGTTGCTTTTTCCAAGAGGAAGTGGTATTCTTAGGCTATGTAGTAAGTAGAGGAGGTTTACGAATGGGCGATGAGAAGATATGAGCAATCATCAAGTGGCCGACTCCCACATCTTGTGTTAAAGTGAGAAGTTTCCAAGGACTGGCTTCCTTCTATAGAAGATTTATCAAGAATTTCAATGCCTTTGCTACACCCCTCATTGAACTAATGAAGAAGAATATCAACTGTAGATGGGAAAAAAAGGAGGAGAGAAGTTTTGTTGAGGTAAAGGAAAGGCTAACCTCTACCCTTATACTAGTTTTGCCTGACTTTGAGAAAATATTTGAGTTGGAGTATGACACGTCAGGTGTTGGGATAGGCGCTATCCTAATGTAGGAAGACCGACTAATTGCCTACCACAATGAGAAGCTCAAAGGACCTCAACTAAACTACTTTGCATATGACAAAGAACTCTTGGTGCTGATCCAAGTACTATAGGTATGGTAGTATTATCTACTGTCGAGAGAATTTATCATCTATATTAACCATGAGTCCCTGAGGTACCTTTGAAGTTAGACCAAGTTGTCAAAGTGACAGGTGATATGGGTTGAATTACTTGAATGATTCAATTTCGTGATAAAATGCAAGTAGGGAAAGCGTAACATAGTTGCAGATGTGTTTTAAGAAGGCATGCACTTTTGAATGAAATGTAGACCAGATTGTTTGCGTTTGCAAGTATTAAAGAATAGTATTTTAAGAATCCACACTTTAAGCCCATATTTGTGCGTTATGTCAATGAAAGAATAGTGGACAAGTATCATATGGAGGAAGGATACCTATTCCGAAGAGGGAAATTGTATGTGCTAACCTGTTCACTTCAGGAGGTATTGATTAGGGAAGCCCGCAATAGAGGACTATCTGGACATTTTAGGGAGAAAAGGACATATGGATTGCTGAGTGATTGATTCTTTTAGCTGAGAATGAGGCAAGATGTGCACTGAGTTGTTGAAAATTGTGCTGTATGTAAGAGGGCTAAGTGCCGAGCCAAACAAGGAAAAGCAATGACTTTACATGTTCTAATGAAACCTTGGATCAAATTAAGCATGGACTTTATTCTCAGATTATCACGAATTGCTTGAAGCAAAGATTCTGTAATGGTTGTTGTGGATAAGTTCAGCAAGATGGTACCCTTTGTGCCCTATTCCAAGACTAACGACGCCTCAACTATTACTTCTCTTTTCTTATAGGAGATTGTATTGTTACACGGCATGCTAAGAAGTGTAGTTTTCGATGGAGACCTGAAGTTCTTAAGCTATTTCTAGAGGACCTTGTGATGTTAGATGAGGACCAAACTGCAATTTAATACTTGCTATCATCCCCAAACCAATGCCCAAACAAAGGTGGTTAATCTCACTTTGGGGACACTACTCCGAGCTATAATAGGCAAGAACTTAGCTGATTGGGATGTCTACTTGCTAGTAGTTAAATTCGCTTACAACTAAATAATGCATGACACTACTAAGCAAACCCCCTTTGAAGTGGTCTAAGGTTTTAATCTCGAGTTGCCCTTCGATCATACTCCTGTACCGGTACTTTTGCAAGAAGACCCTGACGCAAGAACTAGAACATAATCCCTTCAGCACATTTATGACAAAGTCACTCAATACATCAACCATGTCGCCGGACATATGTGAGAGAAGGCTAAAGGTAGGATGGAGAAACATTTTCAATCGAGAGACTTGGTGTGGTTGTACTTAAGTAAAGAGAGGTTTTCAAGAAAAAGGAGAAACAAACTATCCCTAAGGGTTAAAGGACCTTTCAGAATTCTCTGGAAGATCAAAGATAACAACTACAGATTGGAGCTGCCCGAAGACTATGAGATTTTTGATACCTTCAACATTACTGACCTCGGTCCATATCATCCTAACGGGGAACTGAGTAAAGATCAGTTGGATTTGATCTCAAATCCAAATCAACCTAGGGGGAATGATAGGTATTAAGCTACTGGGCTTTTAACTCTTAGCTAAGCCCGAGAATTAGAGGGACTGATAAAGCAAATCCTCCTACTTCAGTCGACTCCTACTGAGGCTGAGTTAATCTTAGTTGTTGATCAACTCTGCATGCTAAGTTATATGACTGCCTACTTCTCGGAAGTTGCGTGTTGAATTATTGAATGCCAAGAGGGCAACCAAACCCCTTATGTCTGTTCAATTATGTCCGGATTGAGCAACTCCAGTTGCTTAGTGCCACTTTTACTGAGAAATCGAGAGATAAACCCCAGGCTAATCAATCACCCCTGCTCGAACAAGCAACCTAACCTTTTGTTTGCATCCTCCAACAGCATCACCAATGTGCCCATACTACATGTATAGTACTATGTGAAGAATCTGCTACATTAATTATTATTTTCTTGAATATTTATTTTTATTCTTTTGTATTTTTGTACATTACTTCTTTAGGGCTATACCCTTTTTTGTCTTTTCCCTTTTAGACAAGTTATTGTAAATTCTCGGGTATAAATACCTTTGTACATGTAGCTGCAAAGATTAGATTATCATCAATATACAACTAAATATTCTTTCTTTCATAAATACCGTTTTGTTTACTTTCGTTTTACTCTTATCTTAACCCTTAAGTAAGGTTAGATGGTAAGTAATCTCACCAGACCAATTCATGCATCATATTAAGTTGTACCGTGAGTCTTTGGAAGTTATATTAGTGCGTCATATCCATTGGAGTTGTTCGTAGGTTTACTTACCTTCATTCCATTTCCTGTTCTTTCATGCATTTCCCCATTACTCTTTTCAAGCTTTTGACAAGCTTGGATCTATCCATGTGACCAGCCTTATCTGTTTTTGGCTGCGGTGTGCATTAAACGTAACACTACATCGGCTAAGCAACCCAATTACGTCATGCCATGTATCGAACATGTAGTAGAGCTGATGTGTCATGTGCCATGTATGGCACGACACGTGTCATGAAGGTATCGACGTAGCGCCACATGGTACCACGTTAGTTGTGGTCGGACAAGGCAGTACCACGTATCCATAGTAGACACGTGGTCCAATGATATCTTAACATGTGGTGATATGCTTTATTGGAGAAGAATAAAAGGTACTTGTGCCTTTGGTGAGATTTGAACCAAAGACCTTAAAGCTATATATAATATCAAGTCAAAGTATGGAACTGTTAGAATATTGGCTTGTACCTTGTCCATATATACAATCAAATCACATATACGTGCCAAGTCGGCCTGAGTTATATCTAAATCTAAACTTCCCAAAAATCCCCCTTCTCTTTTATTCTTTAAGGGCCTAAAAACATTAAAGCTAAATTAGAAACCCCTATTCTATTTAAACTATCTACTTTACACTATTTTATTAAACTATATATATATATATATATATTATATTTTTCCTATATTTTCTACTTTTGTGATTTTTCCAAACTTTTTATTTTTTTGTATTTTTTCTAATTTTTATTTTTTCGTGTCTTTTATTCTAGATTTTTTAAATTTTTGTATGCTTTTCTATTTTTTGTGATTTTTTTTAATATCCTAATTTTCTATCTTTTTTGTATTTTTTCCTAAATTAGGATCTTTTATCTTATTCTAAAAATTTCAAAATAAAAGGGGGGAAAAATAGAGTGTTTACAAGAGCACCTAACAATTCAATAAGTTAGGATGGAGACTTAAGAATGCATAACAAAATACAAACAGGATTTTCAAATAATTAATTATATGCAATGCGATATGCAAATGCCATCATAAAATGCGGTCCACTCCATTGTGAAATCAAAGTAATTTCACTCGCTTTAATCTGGATTGAGGAATTTCAATGTTTATGCAACAACTTATAACCAAACCTAGGTTTGATCTCCTTTCATGTCACTTACTTTAACTACGGATAAAGAAAAGACCAATGTGTTATTCAGCTCTATTTTTTTCGAAGATGTCGATATTTGATTAGAGAATCCTAATTGTTCCCTAAAGGGTTGCAATGCATGTTCAATTAAGGTATTAAGGTCGATTGAAATTAAGTTTGGTTTAAGGTGACCAAACAATCTCATTTAACTCAATTCACAACAAACCACCAAAATACATCTATTTTCAACAAATAATCAGAGATACACAAGCACATATAACTACTTACAAGCATAATCACATATAATCCTGAGCTTCTAAGTACTTTGATATAATACTTTAAAATATAGTAATGTATTGAACTCAACTTATCTGAAATCCTCAATTTGCTCATTAACTTATCGTAAATCAACGTATCTCAGTATGTCCTATAATATAAATATTCTATGACATATACCCTTTAAATTTTGTTTTGCCTTTATTTTTATAAAATATATATGTATTATTTATTATCAATCTATTCTAGGTTAGTTTCTGAATCGATTTTCTAATTCGTTTTTTATTTAGGTTTTAATTCAATTTTCAATTATGGTGTTATAATAGAACCTTAAGAACTCATTCTGAACCATAATGTGAAATTAATCACATTATATTTGGGCATCCAAAATATTGTATTTGCCCTCTAATTAGTATTTTAGTCCATACGGTATACCTTAATCTTAATTTAACTACCAAATTTGCTCTCGATGTGAGAAATATTTATATTTTTTATATAATTACCTAAATTTAAGTTCAATATCAAATTTATTGTATTTTACTATTATTATTATTATATCATCAATTTTAACCTAATATTTTCTACTTATTACATTTCCAATTTCACATATTATTAATTTACATATATATACTACATAATACACAAAATAATTACATCTAACACTCTAAATACTACAAATATCAAACTACATTAGATATTAACATCTTAAAATACTTAATTACATACTAAGTTAGTAATTATACATTTATTCACTAATTTAGCCTAAAAACATTATTTATATACATGATTTAAAGGCCTAAACATTAACTAAAAATTTAGAAAATTAATTTATAAAAAATCACTTCATAGCACTATTTTACATATTCTAAGTAGCCTACACAAAAATTTTGAGTTCAAAACAACACTATTAAGGCTATTTATTTTTAAATTAAAAATAAGCTTGAGTTTAGAGATTTCTTAAGCATCATATATTTACAAATACACATTCATCAAACTAATATTTGTCCCTAAATCTATATACATAAAAACCTTAAAATACCAAATTTCATAATTTTTTAAACATATTTGATAATTTAACTAAATTAACAAAATCAGGTTGGAGATCAAACTCGGTTGTCTGATCAACTTCTAGCCATCAAGGGTAGCTTCAAGTGTGTCAGCTGACTTAGGCGGTGATGGTAGGGAGTGTTGATGGTGGCCGTTCGGTTCCAGGTAGCCATTGGTCATGAGTTCTCTCCCAAAGTCCTAATTACACACTAAATTTGCTAATTTTTCTAAACATACTTAACTCTCACTTTCTAGTTTCTCTCAATTTTTCTTGGATTAAAATCTGACCAAAATGAATGGTGAGTGGTTTTTTGATTTTATAGAGGGTTTAGGACTTGCTTTTGAATTTTAAAGTGCCATATGTCCTTTATCCTTTTCCTTTTTGACTTTCTAATTGGGTAAATTTGATTGGATAATTTTTTCTACTTGATCTTAGCTTGTCATGACTTGAACCCAGACATTTCCATGCTTTTTCCTATATTTCTTGATTTTTATTTTATTTTTTTATAATTTTTTAATTATTTAGTATTATTTTAGCATATTTCGGCTATTTTTCCTTACATGTAAATATACATATAGTACAAATAAGTATTCCTAAATATTATTTAGGTTATTTTATGATTTTTAGTATGCATATGATTTATTTTTATCGATTCGTTAGTTATCAAAACTCGTTGTACACATTTACGATAAATAATAGATAATACCTATAATTCAATATTATGATATTTAATTATTTATTTTTCCTAAATTCAAACTTACAATATTACTTTTATTAAAATTTCTAGTTTCGTTGTATAATTTAGACTTGATCGAATAACTTACTCAATCATCTTAAATTTTACGTATCAACTCTAAACTTCTTATTGCAGGGCTTATAGACCCTCCTTATGAACTTAAAGTTATATTTACATAACTTTGTTCATATGTTTCTTCTTGTAGCATGCTTAGACGTAGCACTACTTCTAACTACTCCTCTTGTCCTCAGGATGATAGAGGCACTAATCTATTTAAAGAAAAAAAAGTAGAAAATAAAAAAAATTCAAAATTAGAAAAAAAAATAGAATATTTAAATAAAGAATAATAATAATAGAAAGAGAGTTTTCAAGAAAATAAAGTTTTTAGAAGAAATAGATCTAGATTTGAGTTAAGTTCAATAGATGTAGTTCGGTTCATTTTCTATCTAGTTAGTTTCTTCAGGTGATCATAAATCTAAAGTATAATTTGATTGTACTTATTGATAAGGCATTGCAATAGCTTGTATGGTTCAATTCTTGGTTTTGAAAGGAATATAAGCAAGGAGTTAATGATTCAAACAGCAGCAGCACCACACACAGTAAATACTCTACCGACGCCCCATATACGCCCAACCATCAATAGAGACTACACCCTCCCTCTCCTAAACAACAGGCACATGCCATTGTCTACTTTAAACCAGTCCACACGACAGTCCAACATCCAACTCCCTGATCAATTACAACCAGATGATTGAACCCAACTGAACTCAACCAAATAGCAGGCTAACTTGATACACCGACTGCTCTTGCACTCTTCTTCTAGTCCAAGCTTCAACTCACATCTTCGACTATCAGCCGCTAACTACACATTTACATACGAACAACTCCAACTGAAGTCCACTCTCTCTCTTTTACCGTTACTCCGCCGACCAGTGGCGCAAACCACTTCGACCCAATGCCAGCCACTTGAAACACACACTGAAGAACAGTAGCACGAAAAACTCCACGCATACGTCTACGATCGCTACGACACACAAACTCAATCCCCCACACTATTAACTCGCTCGCGCAATCCTCATCTACGTGAGTATGTGGAGTAGCATCATTCGCAGCCACTCAGGCATAGCCGAACCGCTCTCCAACCGAACAACAACCCTTGACTCAACCCAAAACCCAGCAACACTACCCACTGCCAATCGTGACCCCTACACATTTGACTCTCTTCTTCGTCGGGTGCTCAAATGCCTAGTCCAACCCGCAGCAACCACTTCGGCCATGCTCGCACAGCAGCAGCAGCCCAGTGAACTCTTACGATCGCGCTAGCTACAGTAAATACGTTAACCATTTACATTGCCCGACCCAATTTGCATCAAGATTCGAGTCTTAATTGCTAAGGTTTGGTGTTCTGTTTCTTTTTTCTTTCTTTTTCCTTTTCTCTTGGTATCGGTTATTCTGTTCTTTTATTTATTTATTTTATTTGTCAGTTTTGATTTTCTGTCCCTATTTATGAAAACGAAAAAAGAAAAAAAAAAAGGGGTTGACACATATATGTGAAGTTCTTTTTTTATTTTCAAAATAGAAATATACATAATATAATTTTTTTAAAAGAAATTTTAAGGACATGAAAAATTAGGACCCTTTTCCTACAAAATTTTTTAGTTGAAATAAAAGAATTAAAACGTAAACTTGATCGATTTTTAAGTTAAAACAAACCAATATATTAAATTTTTTTAGAATGAACTACAGATGTTTAATCATGACTTACGAGTATGTAGGTACCTTTGGGCAACATAAAATTTGTAACAACTTTAGTTTTTCATTTTTTGTAAATTATAGCTTCAATTGATTATTTTTGTAAGATAAATGCAATTTAATTTATTTACTAGTGAGTGAATTTTTAAAATATTAAAAAGGGTTATTTGGAAAAATAAAATCTAATTTCAAAAAATAATAGTGATACCCATTAGGATTTAATAGAAAATCTCGAAATTTGGAAATCTCTGGTTTTTTCTTATCAATTTAAAATCAAAGACTGAAAACTAAGTTATAATCAATTTACCCAATTAATTACAATTTATCTCTTTTTCCGACTTTGGTTGGGTGATGACTCGAAAAGATTTTCAATTCAAGATTAAAATAGAAACCGTGATTTTTCGTTTTTTCTAATCGATAATTAATATTAAATGGGTTAAAGTTTAGTATTCGTTGGAAAATAGGAAATGAAATTAAAATAAGAAATCGAAAAAAATTAGACTTGACATGTACTACATAGGTCGGTTATGTGGCTAGCTCTAGTACTAGCCCATTTACCCATGCCGATGCCAACTTGATGCACTCGCTGCTTTAGACCACATAATATATCAAAATGCAAATTGACTCTAGATGCATACTTTCTATATGGTAAAACTAGGCATGTTAACTAAGACTATAAGGAACTGTCTTTGATGCATCAGAGCTTCTACTTTAAGTACAACCAGAGAGGTCACTGAACAGTAGACTATAGAGATATAAGTAAACAAATAGTTTAGGCTACTTGGGTGGCTTCCACTTAAAACACCATCTATAAGACCCTGCCAAAGAGCTCTAGTTCAAGTCTTTACTCTTTAGCATTAGAGTTAGAGTTAGGAGACTACAAACGTAGACAATTTAGCAGGTACACTCATTGTTTTTAATTAAAGTGCTTACATACTTTTCAATATTAGAGCTTCATGTTCCTCTTTTGTTGAATCCTTTATGTATGCTTGTGATTTATGTGCTGTATTCTTGGACACTCCTTTAATTGTTAATACGCCTTTGAGGAGGGAAACAATTCTGAGTAGAATTTATTGAGATGTTGAGATAGTGGTAGAAAGGAGAATTTTACCAATAGATTTACCAATATTAGACATGTTAGATTTTGACATAATTTTGTAAATAGATTGATTGTGTTAAGGCACCATGCAATTATTAATTGCTACAACATGGTGCCTACCTTTAAGCCTCTAAGAGAAGTACCCTTTCAGTATCATGTAGAGATTCAGAGGCCTATGAGAAGTATTACTTATGAGTTGTAGGGAAAGTCTACCTTAGCAGCTTTGGGTATGAAGACCAATGAAGCGAAAAGCCGGATCAAGTATCAATAATGCAAGAATTCTTAGACATTTTTCTAAATGATCTACCCGGTTTACCACTAGATATAGAAGTAGAATTCAGGATAGACTTAGTACCAAACATTGAGCTTATTTCAAAACTGTCGTACAGGATGGCACCTACTGATCTTGTTTGAATTAAAGAAGCAACTACAAGAGCTGCAAGATTAAGGTTTTATAAGATTGAGTTTGTCTTCTTAGGGAGCTCAAGTGCTTTTTGTAAAGAAGAAAAATGGGAGTATGAGAATGTGTGTAGACTACATAGAATTTAATCAAGTAACAGTTAAGAATAAGTATCCACTTCCTAAAATAGATGATTTGTTAACTAGTTGCAATGGGAGTAGGTATTTTATAAAATATACTTGAGGTTGAGCTATTATCAACTAAAAGTAAAAGTAGAGGATGTGGAGAAAATGGCCTTTCGAACCAAATATGGACTTTATAAATTTATGGTTATGCCTTTCAGGGTCACTAGCATATACTTGTAGTGTTTATAGACCTTATGAACCAGGTGTTCCAAGAGTATCTAGATAGGTTTGTAGTGGTCTTCATTAACGATATCCTCATTTACTTTAAGAGTAGAAAAGAGCACGAACAGCATCTAAGGATTGTGTCGAGTAAATTGAGAATTGAAATTTTGTATGCCAAATTTAGTAAGTATGAATTCTGGTTGGATCAAGCAGCCTTTCTGGGTTACATTGTCAATAGTAAAGGTATAATAGTGGATCTGGAGAAAATAAAAGTCATAGTGGAATGGCTAAGATTGAAGATGGTAATCGAGATCAGAAGTTTTATAAGGCTAGTCGGTTACTACCAAAAGTTTATGGAAGGATTCTCCAAGTTAGTATTGCCTTCGACTCAGTTAACCCAAAGGGGGGTTAAATTTGATTACGATGATAGATATGAGCAAAGCTTTTAGCAGTTGAAGGAAAGACTTGTGATTGACTACCCCAATATTGTCCTTACCTCATAACGGAGAGGAGCTTATGATTTATGGTAATGCTTCGATTCAGCGTCTAGGATATATATTGATGCGGAATGGTAGGGTGATAGGATACGCCTTGCATTAACTTCTATGGGAAAAACTATGCAATCCACGACTTAGAGTTAGTAGCAGTAGTCCATGCCTACTTCAGAGGCATTATTTAGTAGGGGAAAAGTGTTAGTTGTATACATACTACAAGAGCTTAACGTATATTTTTACCTAGCGGGATTTAAATATGAGGCAGAGAAGGTGGCTAGAGCTAATAAAGGATTACGATTTGAATATAGAGTACCGCTTAAGGAAGGCCAATGTAGTGGTTAACACTTTGAGTAGGAAGTGGCATGAGAATTTGGCTAGTCTAATAACAACATAGAGGCCCTTGTTAGAAGACGTAAGAAGATTGGATTTGGAGGTTTTAACTAGGGAAGCAGGCATTAGGTTAGTAAGTATATGAATATAACCCACTTTAGTAGATAGGATTAAGATGGCTCAAACTAAAGATAAAGGTATATAGGAGATAAAAAGGAAGATGGAAGTGGGAAAAGCAGTAGAATTTGCAGTGGATGCCAAAGGAGTACTTAAGTATAAAGGCTAGTTATGTGTACTTGCGAAGCCAGAGTTGAGAAGCGAATCGTCGAAAGAGGCATACTACTCGGGATACATAATACACTCGAGTAGCACAAAAATTTATCGAGACTTAAAAGCACATTATTGGTGGAATAACATGAAGAGAGATATCATGGAATGTGTATTGGAGTGCTAAACTTGTTAGCATATAAGAATTGAACATTGAAGGTGGGTAGGTGAATTGCAGCCACTACTAATTCCAAAGTGGTAGTAGAAATAGGTCATTATGGATTTTGTAACCGCCCTACCAAAGATCCTGAGCCAACATGATGCAGTTTGGGTAATCATATCCAGGTTAACAAAGTTAGCCTGCTTTATCCTTATTAGCATCAATTACACATTAGAAAAATTAGTTGTGTATTAGGGAAGTGGTAAGGTTGCAAGGTACACTGGTGAAGATTACATTAGACAAGGACATTCATTTCGTTAGCAAGTTTTGAAGGAGTTTACACAGGGCTTTAGGTAGGAAGCTTTAGTTTAATACCACTTTCCATCCTTAAAACAACGGGCAATTTGAAAGAACTATACAGATTCTTGAAGATTTATTAAAAGCTTGTGTGTTTGATTTTGGTGCCCCTAGGATGAACACTTGCCATTAGTTGAGTTTGTTTACAATAATAGCTATCAAGCAACAATTCAAATGGCCCCATACGAAGCCTTATATGGATGAAAGTGCAGATTATCCATTCATTGGGACTAGTTAGGAGAGAAGTAAGTTCTAGATCTAGAGTTAAGATAGGAGGCAGTAGACAAGGTGAGATAGATTAGGCAAAGAATGCAAATTGCACAAAGCCACCAAAAGAGCTATGTCGATAAGTGACGATGCCTGTTAGATTTTCAAGTTGGAGTTAATGTTTTGTTAAAAGTGTCTCTTACTAAAGGAATTTTGGTATTTAGGTTGAGAGGAAAACTAACTCTAAGGTATGTCGGACTTTTTAAGGTTATTAGGATAATTGGGAATGTACCATATAGATTGGAGCTTTCTCCTATATTAGAAGAAGTTCACAATGTCTTCTACATGTTGATGTTGAGGAAATTTAAGCCCAATCTAGAGTAGAAGTCATAGCAGCACAGGATATAGGTAGAATACTTTAAACTCTTTGAGTTGCAAATTAACTTGTCTACTATAAAGCGGCCTATAAAGATTGTCAACACTAAAGTTCAAGAATTGAGAAGAAGCTGGATGCCCTATATTAAGGTATAATAGTCAAGTCATTCAGAAAAGGGAGGCAACTTGGGAGTTAGAAGAAGAAATGAAAAAGAAGTATCGAAAGTTTTTTCAAGAATAAGGTATGTAGGGGAGGTGGGGCGGAAGGATTATAAAACTTGGCAAAATGTAAAAAGAAAAAAAAAACAAATAATAAGTAAGTATATGGAATAAGGGTATGAGTTTGTATTGTTAAAAAGAAGTAGGGCAGTTTACGTATAACAAAAGTTCCTCGAACCCTAGTGTAAAAGCTACTAATGCTAAAACAAAAATAGATGACCTTATGGAGAGAGCATTTTCATTGCATAATAATAGAGTCATAAGCTTTTTAGAAACCCTTTTCGTAATCATTCCTTATGTGCAGCTCTTGTAGATTAAGGTTCTTATGTGAGACGTAAAACCAGAAAGGGTTTTTAACGAGTTTAAGTAAGACTGAGATAGAAGAATTTAAGGTAAGGGTTGAAAACATCTTTTTCTTAAAGGATTCTAGTGAAATTCATTTTTTTTTTCTCCATAGGACAATGAGTAGAACCGATTTACAGTAGTGTTTCGAAGGTTCTACAACGAGCTCTTAATGGTGGAAGTGAGAAATTAGGGTCCCAACGGTAAGTATTAAATAATTGCACTTTGTGTGCATTGTTTTATTAATGCGTTGATTAAATCATAGAGAGTTGAATTGAGTTTTGATTGTAGATTGGTGTTTTGTTTTGAAGTTTGTAGGGTTGAGTTGGTGCTTGGGAAACCTTTGGGAAGGGTGGTTTTCGAAAATTGGTGGAAGGGGGTTAAAGTATAGGGAGTAAAATGTTGTTGTAATCTACAGAATTTTGTAGATTGCATATTAGCGTCTAGACACCACCCTAACTAACATCTACATACTAGGGGAAAAGCTTCCCTAAAATCTTGGCATTTAGCTGCCACATGAAGTAGCATCCGAACGCCAAGTTCGCTAACACTTACAGCAATGTTCCCCTTCGTATGTTGGTGTTTTTTGGGCTTTTTTTCCCATTCCTAATCTTTTTTAAAGTCTTTCTAAACATAAATTTTTGTTCAAAACACTTTACAAACCAATATAACATCATAGTGAGACTAAGTTTCTTAAGCGACACAAGTTGCAAGTATGTAAGGGTTGAGTTGTTAAGTTTAAGGATGATGTTCTATGAGTTTAGAAACTAAGTAAGGTGTTTTATATTCATGTGAATAAATTGTGAGGTGATAGTTTTAGAATTCGAGCAATCCATTTAGTCAGGTATAGAGTATCGTATATTGTTTGTATTTGTAGGACTAGTGCTTATTAAATGGACTAAATGATTACTTAGATTAAATTTAAAGTATGTTGCGTGTACTTGGCTAGGCCAAAGAGATTGGTGACCTTAGGGTGGCAACTCAATGATCTTAGGGTGATATTGTCTGGATTGAAATCTTACTTGAAAATGATTTAGGTAGTTTTAGGCAATCCTTGGTTCCTAGGGTGTTGGGGAGGACTTAATACTATATATATATATTTGTGTGCCAGAGTCATGAGCTACTCTAAGTTTTAGAACATTGGAACTGTGATGGTTGATGGATTTAATAAAAGATAAGAAATGGTTGATGTTTCATATAGAGATTAGGAATGAATTTATGTGTGTGCTTGTGTGTACATTATAAGAACGTGGGCATGTACTTGATTGCCCTGTCTAGGGCTTTGCTCTCCGCTTTAGGATTTTCTATTCTTAGGTGTAGGAACGAATCATAGAGATTATAAAGATTTTTATTACAATCATTATAAGTGTTATGATAACGCTGCTGGTTATTATGACTATTACTATGATGATGGGAGCAGTTTCGTGTAATCGTGTAGTTTTTGTGTAGCCTTATGTTTTTGGTCGAAACTTGATATAAAACTTTTAGTTGTTTATTATTGTTACTTGGGTTGTAAAAAGTTACCTAAAACTTCTCTTATAAGAGTTTTTGGTTTTATGTTATTGTTGAATATGGCGAGTATGAAACCTTACAATAATGTTATTTTGTTTCTATGAGATAGAAGTTGTTAAACTAAGATTTGAATTTTATTTTATAGAATAAGAATATTTGATAGGATGATTCTTCAGAATTTAATTGTGGACTGTGGATGTTAGAGACATCAATGAAATGTTGAATTGAAATTATTATAGGTTATTGATGAATGATATTTATGTGAGAGATTAGCAGATTGATTTAAGATGTCTAACGAGTTAATAGGCCATAGGAACATGTGGTAAATAGAAGTGTGTAAATGGGTTTTGACTCGTTAGTTGCTTATTTAATTTGCTTAAAAAGTGGGTTAGGGCTAAGTTTTTTTGGCTTGTTTAAAAAGTGAGTCAAATGAATCCAACCTGTTTAATTCATTGGCTAAAGTGAGTCAATTTGGGTTGATCTATTTAATTTACTTATGCTTTTAGCCAGCGAGTTAGCTCGTTTAACTCGTTTTAAAAGTGAGTTAGAGCCATATGTTTTTTGCCAATTTAAAAATGAGTCAAATGAACTTGGCTTGTTTAACTTGCGAGTTTAAGTAAGTTAGGTCAAATTGGGTTAGCCCACTTAACTTATTTATACATCTCTAGCGGCATATTGTAATTTCTCAAGTTCTAAGGTATTACAAAGTATCACAAATTCAAAAGATATATATATATATATATATATATGCAGAAAAAGTCAACAATCTAAATAAATAATATATGAAAATAAGAAAATATTTTTGCCATAGATAATATAGCTATTTACCAAATACATAAAATCATATAATTAAAAGTAAACGTGATAGTTAATAGTAATAAGTGAATTACGATGTATATTAGTTATAATATAATGTGGAGACAAAAAAAAAATTAGTGGCTTTTATAATAGATAATAGATTTAATAAAAAGAAAAGACGAAACTTGTTAATGAATAATGTAAATAATGTAAAGAGATAATGAAATGTTATAGTATGATGAGAGATATGTACAGATAATAGAAGATATTTTTGAAAACTCATCTTCTATACATATATACATATATATTAAGTCAATAACTTTTTATTTGACTGCATAATTTTTAACATATAACAAAAGATAATGTTGGAGAGAGAGAAAAAATAAAACTACATGTTAAATGTGTATATAATATAATATAATTAAGAGACGAATAATTGTCTTGATAGTTACTATAATAGATAATAAATAGTGTAAATAATGTAGATAGAGAATTAAATATTATAGTATAGAAAAAGATATGTATATGTAGTAGAAGATTTTTTGGAAGATAATAGATAGTGCAAATAAGAGATATGTACATATAAAACTATATGTTGAAAGTGTGGAGTCAAATAAAAAGTTATTGGCTTGATGTAAAGATAAATATTTTCTCAAAAATGGATAGAATTATAGGGAAATAAATGAAAAATTTCCATTTTGAAATGTAATTATTATGGCAATGTACTAAAATTACAAGATCATCTATCCTAAAAATGTTCATTCAAATAAGGGGGTTGCTTTGCCTAATACACACTTTCATTTCTTTTCATTTTCTTTTTTTTTTTTAAAAACATATTATATATAAAAAAATGAAAACATTTCTCTCATATTTGTTATTTTCCCTTCATATAGACTTAAGTATAAAGTGAAAACTATATCTGATTTTTCCTTTACTTATCTATCCTCACTTGTACTTGTTTCGATTCGTTTGTTTTTTTATAAAAAAAAAAGGTTATTAAACACATTATAAATAAAGAAAGTTTTATCCACAAAATAAAATGAAGGGAGAAAAGAATTAAAATTTTGTTAGTTCTCAAGCCTTCTTAGATGTACTATAGTTCTTGCAACCTCATTGCCCTTTCTAGTATCTTTTGATATTAAATCTCCATTATCAAAGTTTCATTCTCAAAATCTTCATGTCCAACATAAATATTTAGGAACAGATACAAAACCATACAAATAAGGAGCCATATTTAGAATTATGTTAAGATTTGTTTTATAGAGATTTTTCTACAGTTTGTTTGTGTTTTTGATGAGACTGGTGTAATTTTTTATTTAATTTTTCATTTTATTATTTATTAGATTTAAACCATTAAGGTAATTATATTTTTAATAGTAAAATTTAATGGATATAATATCAAAAGTGAGATAAAAGATTGGATCGATTTCTAAAAAATACAAATGAAACTATAGAAAGTCACACTTTATAAAAGGTATATAATACATATATATTTCTCTTATGTAATAATTTTTTTCTTCTAGCTTGGAGGGCTAAAGCCCTTTATACCCCTATTTAAATGTGCCTGTATCTTTAATATCAGGTTTGGCATAAGGGAAAGAATTAAGAAGGAAAGAATACGGAGGAAAGGAATTGTACCTGATTTGAATGTTAATGATTAGTGAAAACAAAATAGGATAAAATGTAAATCTACTAATTTGCTTTAAAAAAACAATAACACTATACTAGATTATCTATTACAAGAGTTAAGTTAGTAATTTTAGAAACTTTTCCTCTATTCCCTTGTAATTCTCTCTAATTTTGAAGAGAAAAAAATTATGTGGAGCCTAGGTATTTATTTTCCTTAGATTTCCTTCTTACTTCCATTTCTCTCTAAACCAAACAATGAAAAGGAAAAAATTAACCCCCATTTCCTCTGCCCTTTATTCTTTCCTTTCACGTTCCCACGTCCCAACACCGTGTAAATGAAAACCAGCTTTTGATATATTACAATCTTAGTCTTAGTCATACATGGGGAGAATTACAACGCACAATCGAAACTACCGAAAAGGAAAATTTTACTATTTTTATTTAATGTAACCATTTACGACAGAAGTTGCCTGCGTATTTACAAGAAACATCTCCCCGCAAACAAGGTAGGTGAAAAAATGAAAGTGACTCGTCCACCCAACGCATAATATTAACCTTCCCTTCCCTACAGCCCCCCGGTCCCACCCGGCCTTCACTCCCTCTCCACCTAATTCCGTAGAAGGAAAATTGCTAGAAAAGATTCGCTCTCTTGTATCTACACAACCGCATTATTATCTGTGCATTAAAAAAGAAAAATAAGAACAACAAAATAAGGCCTGAAATTTACCTTATTTTTCAGGAAAAACACTTATCCATAAAACCGGACCCATTTAAAAATATTTTCTCTATACCTTAGAATTGTGTATGATCTAATGCGATCTAAGTTTGATATCCAATTATTAATGTTATTTGAATCAGATTTAATTTTTATGGTTTAATCTAGTTTAGTCTAATCTATTTGAGCTTAATAATTTATGAGTAAATAAAGTCTTAATTTATCTCAATTTATTTATAATCTTATTAGAGACTAAATTTGACTTAGCAAATTTAATGTACCGGACAACTTTTTATATCGATAGCTTTATGAAGTCGTTTTATCATATTTTCAATTCTGTTTTTTTTTTTAACATATGATATAACATTGCACTTTAAATTATATAATACTCAACTAAAGTTAAAATAAATGTGAACAAAAATGCTTGAGGAGGGACAACAGCAAACAGAGAAAAACAAAACGAAAAACTTCAAAAATCATAAAAAGACAAAGCAAATAAGAAAAAGAGGGAAAGTAAGTAAAAGGAACTCTCAAACATTCATTCCACTGAAAGAAAGAAAGGTACTACACTGAACTCCATCTTCTCTCTCCTCTCCACTTTCTCTTTCTCTTCCCCCACTAATCCAATCTCTTTTCCGAGAAAATCTACAAGAAAAATATCAACTGAAGAGCGAGCGGTTCAAGCAACGTTCCACACTTTCTCTCTCGTTATTTTGTGGTGATCGATCCGATCTAGGCAAGGATTCGACTCACCGAGTGTGTCGGATGATTCGGCGCCATTGAAACAATCGAAATGCTGGAGATTAATGACTTTTGATCGAGCATGATTGAAATGCGTCGTCGTTTGAACGGTTACATTAGGAAATGGCGGCTTCTTTAGCGGCTTTTGAACGCTCAAGACCTGCTGCTTCAAATACGGTACCGTGTTATGTAGAAAGTAACTTAAATTCTTATTACGTTTGGTTTTTCAGTTAAATGCTTATCACAGCCAGAAAATTTCCGATACTAAACATAACTCTAGCGCGATCTTGACGAGTATATGTATATGTTATTGTTTAGAAGCTAACATTGCGTTCTTGGATCGACGTTCGCTATGCACGGTCTCGAACCAGTCGTTGGATAGCTTATTGTTAAGTAACTATGATATATTCGTCAAGTGATAGTGATTAGGTATCGCTTTTTGGTAAAATTCTTATTAACATATAAAATCTTGTGTATTAAACTTGGAATCGTGCTCATTCTTAATGTATATTTGCAGTTTAAGAACTACATTGCATTTTGGAATATATTCATTATGGTGTTATTAAATTCTGCAAACTATTCGTCTCGATTTGAATAACTTAGAATCCCTTGAAACATGTGTCAAGTATTTGATGGAAAGACTGAGAAACTTGGGAGTTCGGAGTTTGCTTGTTTGGTATAAAGGTGATTAGTTTTTTGGAAAACAGCTATAGAGCATAAGGTACGGTTGTTTAATGGAAAATGTTTTTCAGATCTCAATGATGGAGGATAAATGATCATAGAGAAGCATAATAATTTTTATTTAGATGGAAATGATTTACTATAAACGAGACAAGTAATTTTCTTTTTAGAGAAAAAGTGAGCCATTTACTGCCACTATTCATTGGCATATATTGCCATGCCTTATATTCTCCGATCACTATAAGGTTGAAATTACTGTCATGCCTCTGAGGTCAAAATCAATCTATAGGATATGAGAAAATGGTTGGCATAAGTTCTGGTCATCTAGTAAGTTTACATGCTTGTCCATGATCAGCGGGGCCTGTTCAACATATTTTGCGGTAGGTATAATTACAATTGTTCTATGTTAAAGGAATGCTGTGCTAGTTAGATTTAAGTGGGAAATTGATGTTTTCCCCGTCATCTGGAATCTAACGATACACTTTTTAATTTGGGAGTCATTACTGAGATAATTGAAACTTAACACGAGAATGTGTTAATTCATCATGCCCTTGATGAGATATCGATTCTGCATACATCCAATGGATACTTACTCTTCGAATGTGGTTACTTTAGAAATTAGTGACTGACAAAGTGAAATGCCCCACAATTTTCATTGGCTGGGGAGACTTCCTAGCTGGGCTTAGATCTGGACCACAAGGGCTCTTCATTTGCATTGGAAGCTTGCCTTTAGTGACAATGATTACTTCCTTGCATTGAAGAGAGACAACAAAAGTGTGAGAATTCAATGGATTCCATCTTTTTCCTTAGTTAGGAGAATTTATTCCTAGTATATCTCTTTTAGGCTGGATTAACCTGAACGTACCAAATGCTATATCTATGCCGTTTTGAGTCCTTTTGTTTGTAAGCGCATCGAGCCATATAAAGGTCTCATCTCACTAATACCCATTATATGGAATCTTGTTTTTTTCTCCTCTCTCTGTACAAACCCCATATATTTACAGAACTACCAAAAAAGAGAAAAAAGGATGGTTATCAGGTTTGAAATTATATTGACTAGTGCAAGGCTTGAAAATGCTATTCATGCCTAGATGTGAACTTGGTGCCATGTGAACTATGTAGTGTAGATTCTTCTTTGGTGCTTGGGTATTGACAATCCCTAAGATTTCAGTTCCTTTCTGTAATTAAGAATAGAGTTAAGGGAATATGCAACCTTGTTTAGTCACAATTCTACATTTCTTGGTACTGATTCTATTCCCTAAATTCAAATCATATGGGGATTGTTTAACAGGTATTCAAGAGCGGCCCTCTTTTCATATCTTCAAAAGGTCAGTAAGTCCTATATGTATGTGTGTGTGTATTCTTTTCTCATGCTTTTTCATTCAAGTTCAAGATAGTTGAAATTACCTCTTCCTGGTTTTGTTGTGTATGTGTGATTTCTTTCTTTCCCTTTTTTACTACCTTATATTTTTGAAACCATAGTGTTAGGATCTTATCACTTATTGCAAAAGCAACTGAATATTTATTTCGTGGTTGTATTAGTGCTATAAATGGTTCTCTTGGAAAGTGTTATGTCTTCTACAAGGTCTATATAATATTTAACCTTTGGTGGTGGAAGGTGATAATAGCAGCTGTTATCACCTCCCACTACCTTTTATCATTAAGCTTTATTAGTTAGCTTAAATAAATGCTTTTATTGGTACCTTGAAATCAATGATTATGCATTCTATACTATTGAAAATGTTCAGGACATGTTGCTTTCATTCGTGAAACAAACGCACTCTTAGTCTTTTTTTTTCTTTTGCTTGCCTTCGTTTCTGTTTGTTTCCTCTGACAAATAGCCTTTTTCCTTGTTTCCTTTTTATTGGTGAACATATATATATATATCAAATCTCATAGTTTGCTTTATGGAATGTCCATAAGGTCATAGTCTTTCCCCTAAAGGCACTGTTTTGCCATGGCAGGAATTGGTTGGAAATCCTGGAAGAAGAGATGGTTCATCCTCACACGTACTTCTTTGGTTTTCTTCAAAGATGATCCTGTTAGTATACATTTTGTACTTATTTAGTATAGATTCTTTGGCATGGTTTTTTATCCAGTGGGTTGGAGTGTCATCTAGCATGGGCTAGTTTTGTTGACCAGTGGGTTTATGGCATCCTTTGCTTTTGGCTTCCTGACTTTGTTTTATTTATCTTCAAGGCCTTGTTTGGTTCCAGCAAATTTCTCTGGCTTTATGTTTCTTTTCCTTCAAGAACTTGGTTATGCTTTATATTATACGGGTTTTCTTCCTTCCAAAAAATGAGGAAATCAGCTAAATGAATTTGTGCAGAGTTTGCTTTCGCAGAGAGGTGGTGAAGTTAATCTTACTTTGGGGGGCATTGATTTGGACGGTTCTGGCAGGTGCACCTCTTGTTTCTGGCTGCCATTTGGGTGAGTCTCATGACATTTTTGTTAAATATTTGAAATGATTTGTTATGCAGTGTTGTTGTTAGAGAGGATAAGAAGCTGTTGACTGTTTTATTTCCTCATGGCCAAGATGGGAGAGCAATCACTTTCAAGGTTTCATTTTATTGTTTTTCTTTAGCCTTCCTTTTTTTCTTTAGAATAAAAAAAATCTTTCCATGCCACTTGTTATTTATCAAAAGGCTGTCAATCTGTTTTATCTGACAATGCTGCAGGCTGGGACGTCAGAAGATTTGTTTGAATGGAAAGCAGCCCTGGAGCATGCCCTTGCACGAGCACCAAATGCTGCCCTTGTCATGGGGCAAAATGGAATTTTGCAGAATGAAACAGATGATACAATTGAGGGATCCTTTCATAAATGTTCGTATTTTTCCATTTCAAGAAACTTTTATCATATCTTCCACATTTCCCTGTGTATATCACAAGATATGGGGTTGGTGATGAAATTTTTCATATTTAATAGCATCTATGTAGCAATCCCACTTAGTGGGAATAACTCCTTAGAGTTTTTGTTGAGTGAAATATCAAACAGAGAAATAGCTGGTTATGATTTATTGGGTCTGTTGGAAATGAGTGTGATTTAGGTGAAAAAAATCCTACATTGAAAAGATATCGATTAAATGAAGGATATATAAGTGGACAAAATTCATTATAAACTTAAGGTTTTGGGTTGGATGTGTCAAGCCTACGAATGTGTTTCATCTCCTCAGTGATGAAGGCTCCCTGAGCCCAGCAAGTGGTACTGCAGACTCACACTTGAGGGGGAGATTTTTGGGCGAAAAAGAATCTTGCATTTGAAAGATATAAGTTAAGTGATAGTGGAGATGACCTGTAAGCAAAATACATCAAGGTTTTGAGTTTGATGTCGTATCAAGCCTATGAGTGTGTTCTTTCAAAAAGACCCATATGCAAATGCAAGCAATCAAACATAAGGTTTCACTTTGATTTTGATGAGATGAATTCTTTTTGTGAGAAATTTTGGCAATCATCAATTGTTGATGTCTTCTTAACTACCTTTCATATCCCCACATGTGGCTTATATTTCCTTGTGTTCTTATTTCATGATACTTTGGTATGCACATGGATGTAAAGGAGATTTGTATAGAACTGCTTGGAATAGTGAATAGCTCCTTTTCACTTACCAAGGTTTTTCTGATGAGAAATGTGAACCCCAGGGGCAGACAAAAATCCTGTGACATCCTTGGTTGTTGGAAGACCAATTTTGCTTGCATTGGAGGACGTTGATGGAGGCCCTTCTTTCCTTGAGAAAGCCCTTCAATTTCTTGAGAAGTTTGGTAAGTTTGCCAGCTAAATACTTCTTCACTCTGGCCACTTTAGCACTTAGATATCTGCAATATTATTGATGGCCCTCTTATCATCTGATTTTAGGCTATACCTATCCTCACTTATGCATTTAAAGCAAATCTTTCACCTTATTTTCATGTTGTTCCTACATTTATGTTATAGGTAATATATTTGGCTTTTTCTTATGTCGTCAATTTCTTATTGGAGGAACTGGTTAAGTGTTGTCTTAGGAGTCTAAGAATATGTTCGATAGGATATTGAAATAATATTAAGTATATATATATATATCAAGGAATATTCATTATCTTCTACTTAGGGTGATTGTTAGCATCTATTTTTAGGTGCAAATCATTGTATTCTTAGAGAGTTGGGAGTGAAAAGCTTGAATCTATTCATTGTTGCTTGGGTGATAAAATAAATGATGAAAAGTCTTAACTTTATTCATTTGATATAAATGGAAATAAATGAAGAAATACACAAGATAGAACAAACTGACATACTTAAGACAAGGATTCAATTGATATGCGTATTTTCTATCATATCCCAATGAAAAATCTAATGATATTAGTAGACATGTTTATCGGGCCGACCTGGCCTAGAACTGCAGGTTCATGAGTTGGCAAGGGAGTGAATCTGGTCGGCCCTAAAGAGGCAGGTTTAGGGCTGGTTCAATGGCTCTTGAACCATGGGTTTTTTTTTTTTTTTTTTTGCTTTTTCGAAATTTCCTTAATTATTATAAATAATTTGTAAACTATTTGTTTTCTTTTTTTTCCAACTAAATATAAAATTATATATCGTTATTTATGAATAAAACATTTTATTTTCAGTTCAATTTTTTTTTATTATATAATGTTATATTATATATAGTATATACGTGTATTATAGTATGTCTATCTCTATATATATATATAGTATATTAATCATTATATATTACATATACTATATACTATATACTTTGCATTATATATATAGTATATATATAGTCCATTAAAAAAATAGTATATATATATAATATGTTTTCATTATATATATATAGTATATTATATATTATTTATATATATATATATATTTTAATTTTTGGGTTGGGGTTGGCTTGGCCTTGAACCATCTGGCCAAACCACCTATTTAAGGGGAATTCAGTTTGTCGGATCGGTGGGTTTCGATAGTTGAAACGTTTAAGCTTTTGGGGTCTAGTAGTTCAACAACCGGTTTAGCAAGCTCGAGCTGGATCAAGGTTTGGAATTAGCCCTTGCACAAGTCTAGATAATAGAAAATGACCAACGAATACAAATTGATCCTTTTGAATCTTAATATTATCTCTAACACTTCTACTTAAGCTAAGAAGTAGGTATGCATCAATCTTAGATTGCTCGCTTTGACTTCAAATTGCTGCTTTGATAGTGAGTTAATGAGATAATATGCTTCTTGTTCTTGGACAGGCGCATAAGTTAAGCAATTTCCACTCTCTTCAATCTCTGAATTTATGACATTTCAATCAACTATAACATGCTTCATGCATTTATGTTCTTCACTATATTCATTGTTGTTTTACTGTCACTATATGCATATGTACATTGAGGAGATAAACACCTGGATCTTTCAGCGGCCTTTGTAAGCACATTAACCGACAAATTTGCTGAACAACAGCATGATACTTAGCCTCTGTACTATTTCTTGCTACAACTGTTAGTTTTTTTACTCTCCATAACTATTTTACCCCACAGCTCTGTAGAATGTCCTGAAGCCGAACTGTCACTTGACCACCCCAGTCAATGCCCAGAAGCCTTGAATTCTCCTAATTTCAGGTTTCTCGAGCAGAGTTCCCTTCCCTAGAATTCCTTTCAAGTTCTTGAGAATGTGGAACATGGCTTATAGATGGTGCTTTGCTGGTGAATGCATGGCTTTGTTTACTACACTGACCACACAGGCCAGATCAGGGCAAGTGAGATACAAGTAGATGAGCCACCCCAGTATACTTTAATTTTGGTCAGGGTATATTTCTGGATCATTCTTAGGGGCTTTGATTTTGCAGTTTGGTTCTGATGTCGAAAAAACTGGTTTACAACTAAGTTTTCCAGTTTCTACTGGGAGATTTAAGTACATGCTTCCTTTTTGAAATGAAATTCCCTCCTTACTTCTAGCTACTTCCATTCCCAAGAAATATTGTAGCTTCTTCAGCACTTTTACCTCAAATTCTGCCATAATCTTCTTCTCAAGGCTTCAATTTCCACTTGATCATCTCTTATAATTATGTTGTTGTTGTCATCAATGTAGACTGTTAAAATGGTGTTCTTCCCATCATCACCTATCTTAACAAAGGGTATACGATCAGCCTGACCTTGTAAGTAATAGAATTTCACTGGTGTCACTAACTTTCTTGAACCATGCTCTAGAAAATGTTTCAATCCATAGAGAGATTTTGTTTTTTGTTTTTTTTTTTAGGTCTGTAGCTTTCTCTTCCTCATTCTTTGTTTCAAAACTTGAGGAAAGTTTGATGTATATTTCTTCTTCCTATTCACCGTTGAAGCGCATTCTTCATATCTAATTGGTAAGACACTATTCCAAGTTAGATGCTAAGTGTCATGGTCCGATGCTTTTTCTAACACACAAATGGATTATGTGGTGCTTGTTTTTTGCCTCTGCATTAATAAGTAAGCTTA